>PNEQ01055989.1:0-35151 GCA_003012365.1 Medauroidea extradentata
GTGGCCGTTATCGCTTCCTCCGTGCTTCAGACAGTTCAAAACTCCACCAACAGGTGGCATCAGAGTTAGGTTCTCGCCGCCAAGTTGCATATTTGGTTGCATCATTTGCGTGCGTTTGCCCGTTTTGAGTATATACGCATTCAAAAGTATTGGAAATTACTTTGAGTATCATTGCCGAAATGATGTGAAACCATCGGTAATCTGTATATTATGTTTTACGTTTGCCAGCCTAAAAACAACATACTTTTTATTTCACATGTTCAGAAAATACGTTAATTATTGTTTCTGAAGTGCGTCGTCGTTGTTCGTGGCAGTAGAACTGAACGAAACTTGAATTATTGAATAGCGTGTGTCATGACTGTTGTAGTGGCGGTTTTGCGTTACAAATTCATATAAAATATGCCCTCATTTACGAGATGCGTAATGGCAATAGCGCGTGTTGTTTAGATTAGTTGATGGACAGAAACCAGACATTAACTCGCAGGTATTTATAACTAAGATTACTTTTTTTATATCTTACATTCAGCCCCCGTGCATTTAATGAGTAGATATTGTAGCTAAAATTTATCGGAGCAGTTTAGTGTAGTTGTAAACATTGCACGACCCTATGTAAATAAAAGCACGTGGCATTATTTGTGTTTACATCGGCGGAAAGATAAAAACTGGCAGGAAATAGAAATTAATCAGGGCTTTTTTGAGTGTTCACTTTATTCCGAATCACCTATAGCTGTTTTTCGATACCTATCACAAGAACACACACGCGCATACATGTGTATGTAATGTTCTGCCTTATGCTAAGAGTCAATTAAATTATTTTAAGAACCAGTGATTTGAAAAGTAAATTTTCAAGCAGTATATACCCTGTACGATTTACTGTAACACATATTTCGTATAATGCTTCACGTAATATATTGCTTATCTAATCATTCCATATAATTTGTACCTGTAATTCAGACAACGCAATATAGTTATGTGTTTGAATGTATATGAATTTATTCATTAAAGAAACTAGTCTGTAACAAACCTTTTATCTCTGATCAAAGATTTTGCCAAGACGTCAGCAACCGGTTTGTCTTGAGTTCATGTATTGTGAGCTTTTGTATTATAATCTCACAGTATTGTCAATAACCTCGTTTTTAACAAATAAAAAATACGTTTGACTTATGCTACATTGTAAGGTTAACCTAAAACGATTGCATTAATCAGTGACGTGATAACGTTAAAGTTTGTTTTCTTAAAATTGACTTAAACATACTTTTAAACCAAAAGGCCTCGATTGTAGCTATGAACATTTTGACTCATTTTGTGACTTTATTTACTTGATACACAAGACATTGTAAAACCAAAATCTTTCAACTGAATTGTACTTGTACTTACGGTATTTCTACAACCCACTGAATATGAGTCCAAATGACATATTATGTCAGAAACACGGTCGTAGAAGGTCAGAATATTGCAGACTTTCGCGGCCATTGTCAGACTGGTTGTCTTGGCTTCCGGGCTGGTAGCTACCAACAAGACGCGGCTCCAGCCCGGAAGCCAAGACAACCCGACATATTATGTCCTTTTCATCAGCGCAGTTATAACTGAAAACACATAAAATTATGAGCTCTTGATATATACCTGTTTAAACATTCAAAGCATAATAAATGTCAGGATTCTTAATACAATATGGCATATCAGACTCTATAAATGTTTTAATTTTATATTTTCAGAACTAGTATTTCTCGTTCTCTTTATTCTGCAGCTATTAGCCAATAATCAATGTGCAGTAATACGGTATGTTTTACACTGGTTGACGTCTTGTGAATGAAAACTCTCCATGAAATTTATTAAAATGTTTCTCTTTTTCAAGAAAATATTTTTCTGTATAAACCAACCCATCCGTTGACTTTGAGGCACTGGAATTATTCCATTTGATGTCAGATACACAGAGCTCAATTTAGGATATACATTATCTATAGCGATGTGTAACATATACAGCAACACATCTGAAACCTTTATCTTATTGCATGTTTTGACAATACAAGATTTTCAGGTCTGAAACTTCTTCAAAAACACTTGGAGGTTCATTGAGCAATATTGATGCCATGAGAAGTTCTCTACGGAGTAATAAACTTCAATATCTGTGGCTCATGTTGACTGTATGCCAATATCAGATGATAATTTTAGTAACTATGATTCTTCTACTATGTCCTCTGTGTTTTCATCGTAGAAAAAAGCCGCACGAATGCTTACAAAAGTACAATTTCTTAGCTTGTTTTTAAACTTATGATTGGTGATGGATATACGTGTTCTGGTGACTCATTCCTCTGAAGTATGAAAATAAATATTCTAGAACATCTTGGCTTAGTTTAACTGTTGTGATGTACCCACAATTAAGTGACTCGGTTAGGTACTCAAATAAATCTTGTAAATTAGTATTGCCAATTGTATACCATTTTGGAAAGGTTTCTTTTGATTGGAGAGTAGTTTGGTAGTTTTTCTGGCAGACTTTCGTAAAAACACTCTTCATTGAAATGCGTTCTTCAAAATGTGTACAGCATTTCGTATTGGGAAAGTAATTCAAATATTTATAGTAAAGTGTAGGAAGTAACCGTTACTAATCTACTTGTTAAATCATACCATTTTTGACATTATTGTTATCTGCCCTTCGGCAGCATTTCACCCACTGCTCCTGAATAATCTTCGTTCAATGGAAAACGCAAGTATTTTATTCGTCTTTGTTCGGCTTGCTGCTCTAATTACATCCAAACACTGCGCAGAGTGACATATTTAAGTAAACCATGCCGTATCCTAATACATAACAATGAGCTGTAATTTAATAAATATTCTGTAATATATGCTATTGTGATAATATAATCATATAGCAGTATAATACAGACTTTTCCGAAACTACCACTAAAGTGTGGCGAACAGCTCGCTGGAAAGCACTAGGGACACAGTTTGCTGCACGCCGCGCCGCCTGACCACCAGATGACGTCGGAGAACCGCCAGAGAAGGGGGAAAGATGCGCACGCCCTTACCTCCTTTCTTCCTAGTACCATTGACCCACAACGTCAGTCCGGCCCGAGCAGTCTGTGTCGCCAGGGGCGGGAAGATGGGGGAGGGGGCCGCAGTCCGGCACCTCGCGTCGGGGCTGTAGGTATTGAGCAGGGGTTGGGAGAGGGGGTGGCGCGGCTCACCAGGCCGCTCAACCTGCCGTAGCACTGACTCGTTACAATACATATATATATACACACACAATGCAAATCATTTGTTATAACTCGTAGAATAATATATATACACACACACACATATTTTAACAGTACTCACAACGAAAATTTTGTCCTTTGTACAGTATTCATTTTGCACATCGTAATAACTTTACAGATCCTATTAACGAATCAGTATGACTCAGCGGAACTTTAGTTACTAATTAAATAATTCCAACAGTAAGAACTTATAGTTTTCTTGTACATTGATTTATAAAAGATACATTGTCTTGTGTAGCACAAAAACCTTTGGTTTAAAAGAGTATGCATAAAGATTATCTGACAAACACTAAATGACGTCTAGTATTCTGATTTATTTATAACTAGGCCAAACTGAAGTCATGAATGCAAACATTGTGTTTTTTAATAAGACAAGTACAGAGTGATTTTAACTTAATGTGGCTTCTGGTTGAACATATTTTGCACGTTCGAGACTTGTAACTGCGGAAGCGGTAAGGGGGATGTAACACGTACATCACGTCCCTCCCTAACCTCTAAGCGCAAGTCACTGAAATATCATGGAGTCACCTCGCATACAACCAGCCTCTATGAGACATTTAATGGCAACCCTATAATTTTAACACGTACTGTTAATGTTACAGCTGTGTTTTACAACCCTATACCGTTTAAAAGATTCAGCTCTAAAAGATTTTCGTTTCTAAAAAGGACCTCAAAAACACCAATTCCCACAATTTTTTTTTTTTTTTGCCTATAGAAAATATACTAAAATAAGTAGAGGAGAATCTGAACTAGACATATGCACGTTTAATGCACTTAGAATTTAATTTCTAAGCACATATCGATCATGCGGGTTGAGGAATTTTCGAATAATCTAGTAACGGCCGAAGCTCTTCATGTCTCTTGGCAGTATTACCGCACGCTTTAAAAGTGATGCTGTGTGTTCTTAAACATACGGTTTTTGCACAACTATTTGACACGATTCGATTGCGCTAATGTACGCAAAGAAAAAAATTCGGACAAAGACGGAACGTAATTGTTTAGACATTATGTTCATTAAAAATGTTGGTTCTAAGCCTTCCACACAGTTAAAAACGGCATTTTCAAACATACTTTCTTGAAAATGTGCTAACCAGAAGTATACGAAACTTGGATGGAAATGTGCATTGAACTTTGCTACAGACTTTCAAGCAATAAAATTATACTTCGCAACTTAAAAGTACCATAGCTAAAAATGAATCGGAGGGAACCTTGCCCTCTAGTTGTGCACTTGCTTGATTGTGGTGAAGCGACATTTCATGCGCGCTTCAAAGTCGCCCTTATATTTTCGTTACTTCTTAGTCTCTCATATGCAGGTAAACGGTACTCTTAACTTGTTTTCAGATTAAGCTACCATAATTAATTTAGTTAATGTAATGTCTAAAAATTGTAAGTACACCAGCGCAGATGTTTCATATGTGTTTCAGTGAATTTATTGACCACACATTATTCTCTTCATGTATTTGTAGGGTCATGCACTTTCGATACATTATTTGAATATTGGGTGTAATAAACAAGGCTATACCATAGTAATATAAACAGAAGTATAGAATTTAAATTATATTCAGTTTTGGGGGCGATAATTTTAAACATACTAGCCATAGAAATTCAAACCTGGGCAGGCGACCAACGTAACGTGTCATTAAAAAATTTAAGAGTCTATCGACACGTCTATTTCGAGTGGAAAGATGGGCCATTTTGTTATATTTCACTGTTGATAGATTTCATTCTAAAGAATAATCAAGGCAATACTATGTAAGGAATAAATATTAAAATAAACAACAAACAAATTTATAAAACAAATAATAGGAAATTTCTAGGTTTTTACACAGACCGTAAGTTAAATTGGATAGAACATTTAAATATGATAAGCAAAAAATTTGCATCAGGATTTTCCGTTATTACAAATAAGACGGTTTTAGATATATGTGTTTTATATATATATATATATATATATATATATATATATATATATATATATATATATATATATATATATATATATATGTTGTTAAGGCTGGCAGCATGGCACAGTGTCAGCTAGTCGCTTGGACAGTATGGCCGCCCTCGTTAGTTTATGAATAAATACAGATTAAAGTCATAAGGAACAGGCATCTCATGTTATTCTTTTAGACCTAACGTGGTGTCAGGTGTGGGGTTAAAGTTTTCCGTGGCTTATGTGTAAGATTTGAATATTCAGTCGACGTAAATAATCAACATGGACAAGTTCGCGAAACCGCTGGATCATCTTGTTATTGAAGAGAACTTGGACCAGAACTGGACAAAGTGGAAGCAGAAATTCAAGCTATATTTACAGGTCTTGAAAATAAAGGATGACACAGAAATTCTTCGAGTTGCGTTGTTACTTAACGCTATCGGCGATAAAGGACTTGATATTTATAATTCTTTTAACCTCGCCGAAACGGACTCGCAGAACTATGACACTGTGATCTCAAGGTTTGACAAGTATTGTTCACCGAGCAAGAATCTCTTCTACCATAGATTCCAGTTTCTCAAGTTTCGGCGTCCAGAAGGAATGCCTGTAGAACAGTTTATAACGGATCTGAAGAACCTCTCACGAGTGTGTGAATTCGGCGCGCAAGAAGGTTATTTGTGCCGCGACATATTAGTTGCCGGCATCAGTGATGGCGCCATGCAGGAAAAACTCATGATAAAGCTGTTGAAATATGTAGGTCAATTGAAGCCAGCCGTGTTCAGCTGAAGGCAATGCAAAGTGGGTCAGATAGTTCACATACAAGTAAGTCGTCTAGTGAAGTGCTCGCAGTTGAGTCGACAGCGGGACAAAACAAATTTTAAAAGGCAGGCACCCAGGCGCAAGTGTGGCTATTATGGTTACGATCATAGTCGTCAAAAAAACATGCCCTGCACTAAATAAAACGTGTGCGCGGTGCCACAAAAAAAATTCACTTTGCGGCCGTATGTAACAATCAGTCATCCAATGACTCTGAACATAGTAAGAAGAAAAATCAGTTTGGTCAGCACCAGGCAAATGAGGTTACAGTTGGTGTACAGTCATACACACAGCAAAGTGGCGATGTCTCTGAGCCCAGTGATAATCTATACATTGCAGAAGTTGGCAGCCCTACTTTGCTTGATAAACGGTCATGGTGGGAACCCATTACAATGTGTTCGAATGGTGTGCAATTTAAACTTGACACAGCTGCTCAAGTGAATACTGTGCCATTAACGTTGCTACAGAAGCTGAGTATCGACATCAAAAACGTCAAGATAAAAGGCCCATCCCTGCGAGCCTACGGAGAGTTTGAGATACCACACCTAGTGTCTGTGTCATTGCCGTGTGTGGTCTGTAACACACATCATCTGCTGGAATCTGAAGTCGTAGATGTCGCCCAGGCTGTTCCTCTACTGAGCTTGGAAGCATGCCAAGAATTGCAGTTGGTGCAATGTGTCAGTGCACTTGATCAGCACACAGTCGCCAGTAAGGACCAAATTCTGGAAGAATTCCAGGATGTATTTGAAGGTTTAGGAACATTTCCCGGTAAGCAGCTGACTATTCATCTTGATCCTAAGGTTTCTCCTGTCGCAAACTCGTGTCGGGGAGTTCCTCGCAGTTTGTTTACGAGACTGAAATTAGCTCTGATAGCTTTGGAAAGGTAAGGCGTTTTTTCCTAAGTTACTAATCCTCTCCATGGGTCAGTAATCTGGGGATTGTCGAGAAACCGAGTGGTGGGTTAAGGATCTGCTTGGACCCCAACAATCTCAATAAGACCATTCAGGGGGAAATTTACCCAATTCCTTCACCAGACGATTTTGCATCATGACTGGGTGGATTTAAATACTATGCGACTTGTGATCTGCCTAACGGATTTTTGCAGATTCACCTGAATGAGGTCAGCTCAGAGCTTTGTTGTTTTGTTTCACCCTTCAGTAGGTACAAATATAATCGCCTCCCATTTGGTCTGAGTTGTGCGCCTGAAATTTTTCAAAGAAAAACAGCTGAGATTTTTGGTGACATTGAGGGAGTAGAAATCTACTTTGATGATATAATTATGAGGGCTAATTGGCAGGCTAAGTTGGAGGCTATAGTGCGAAGGATGTTGAGTAGAGCAAGAGAGTGTAATATCAAACTGAATAAGTCCAAATTTCAGCATCAGCTTTCTCGTGTAAGTTATGTAGGGAATGTGATATCTGCATGCTCAAGGCATTGAACCAGATGGCAAACTTGTAGATGCAATTTTGCGCATGCCTAAGCCGACAAACATGACAGAGCTGTTATGGTTTCTTGGTCTTGTAAAACATGTGGGTCGATTCATTCCTAATCTAGCAAAGATCTCTGCTCCTTTATAAGAGTTCTGACACACAACAATGTGCCTTGGCAGTAGTCGAACGAGCAAGAGCAAGCAGGGGCAGCTCTGAAGAAGCTCATCTCCTGTGCGCCTGTCCTAGGTGTCTATGATTCAAATCTGGAGCTGGTAATCCAAACTGATGCTTCCTCTCTGGGAATAGGATGTTGTGCTCTACAAAATGACAGGCCAATTTCCTTTACTTCTAGAAGCTTAACTAGTCTGAACAGAAGTGGGCTCCCATTGAGCAAGAGTTTTTAGCTGTAAAGTTTGCTTGTGAAAGGTTTCACGAATTTATGTATGGGAGGCCAGTCACAGTTCACAGTGACCACAAACCACTAGTAGGTATTATGAAAAAGGAGTTGAATACTCTTTCACCTCGTCTTCAAAATATCCGTTTAAAGTTACTACGATGCTCTGTTACTGTGGTTCACCGGCCAGGGCGTGAAATGTACATTGCAGACACACTGTCTCGAGCATCCTTGGAAACTAAGGAAATAGCAGATGATTTACAATTTGCTATACACTCTCTTGTAACCAATCTTCCTATGTCCGAGAGCAAAAAAGAAGAGATACGAGAAGCCACTGCCAGGGATCCCCAACTGTGTGTTCTTGTGAATGTGTTGTGTGAAGGTCGGTTAGCTGATAAAACCTTGCTGCCTGACTCTTGTAAACTGTTCTGGACGCTCAGACACCTGTTGGAAGTCGTAGATGGATTGATTTTTGTAGGGCAAAAACTGTTTGTTCCTCTGGCATTGAAGACCTGCTATGCTTCAATTAATTAATGAAACCCATGTGGGTACCAGTAAGTGCAATGCCAGGGCAAGGAAAGTTTTATATTGACCAAAAATGTGTGAAGACATAGAAAGGGTAGTGAGTAGTTGTGAAGTATGTCAGACTTATCAGAGGACCAATGTCAAAGAGCCACTGTTGCCTCATGCTGTCCCCTATAGGCCTTGGACCCAGCTAGGCACTGACATACTGGAGTTTGCGGGTAAAAGTTTCTTGGTAATTGTTGACTATTATTCAAAGTGGGTGGAAGTCAAATTTTTGGGATCAAAATCAGCAGGGGAAGTTGTAAGGAAGTTCGAAGAAGTGTTTGCTATCTTTGGTAGTCCAGACATAATAATTTCAGACAATGTACCATTCAACAGTCATGAATTCAGGCAGTTTGGCGAGTGCTGGAATTTTAAAGTTCAAACCACAAGCCCACATTTTCCACAGGCGAATGGGTTAGCTGAAAAGGTAGTCGGCATTGTTAAGTCATGCTATGTAAAGTAACAGGGAGTAAAATTCCCTTGTCGCTGGCACTTTTTGAGTACAGAAATACACCAATTGCTGGAATTGGACTATCCCCAGCTCAAATGTTGCTACATCGGCGTTTGAAGTCAAAAATTCCTACTCATTCTGACCTGTTAAAACCTCACATTCATACAGATGTACCTGCTAGGCTAAAAGCTCGTCAGAACCGCCAGAAGTATTATTTCGATAAAACTACGAAGTCCCTTCCTGATCTCTATCCAGGTTAATCAGTCAGAGTTCAGCAGGAAAATAAGTGGGTCCCAGCAACAGTTCTCAAAAAGTACGATGCACCACGATCTTACTTGCTCAGAACACTTGATGGCACAATCTATCGGAGAAACAGAAAACATCTGCGGGCTGGTCCTAAGAGTTCTGTTAATAATGACCCATTGGGTAAGGAAACTGTAGACAAACAGCACAGTGAAACAGAGTTGGTAGGGGATGACTCTGACCTGACTGCCAGTGGTGCTGATAAAACGCTGCGAGGAGGCTTGTTACCCACATTAAGGCCAAGTAGGGGTATTAAGAGGCCTCAATATTTGAAAGACTATGTTAGCTAAGTTTTCAACATAACCTAAAAAAAAAAAAAAAAAAAAGAAATAAGCAAAGAATTATTGTGTACTTCAATTTTGCCTTCTTGTATATGGAATTCGTGTGTATTACAATATTGTCTTGTTACATTATGAGTGTGTTGTAAACTGTCATATTAGTTTTAACCTCCACATATGTGAGATTCTCTTGTCAATGACTACTTGTATGTCAATAGTACTGCTTTGTTTCTTTTCTCAGTGAATTGCAAATTACTTTTATATTAATTAAGGGAGATGTTATATATATATATGTGTGTGTGTGTGTGTGTGTGTGTGTGTGTGTGTGTGTGTGTTGTGAAGGTTGGCAGCATGGCACAGTGTCAGCTAGTCGCTTGGACAGTATGGCCGCCTTTGTTAGCTTATGAATAAAGACAGATTAAAGTCATAAGGAACAGGCATCTCATGTTATTCTTTTAGACCTAACAGACAGGACATGCATATAATCTATTATTGTTTGTTTGAGTTTCTCTCCAGTAATGACATATTGTTCTGGAGGAATTCTTCTTATGTAAAAAGAGTTTTTAGCTTCAAAAATGCTTTGAGAGTTTTATGTAATGTTAATAACGGATAAACCTTTAGTTACAAAAAAACATTTTACAAAGAAAGTATTTTAACAATATGTGCTTTATACGTTATTGATTTATTATGTTTTATATTATAACTAACAACACTAGAAAAAAAATTTAGAGCAAGTTACCACAACACAGCTGTACGTATATGAAGTGTTAACTTCAGTGTTGTTAACTGATATAACGAATTATCGTTGTCTAAGGAATTTAAAACTAAATTCAATAGTTCTTTTGAAAATTGCTTGTTATAATGTAAACTATTTTATTAAATTGATGAATGTCTAACATTGATCTGCGTGTTTATTTGTAAATCTAAAATGAATTAACTTATGGCTTTGTAGTATTTACATATTATTAATCATATATGCATGGTGAATGGCACCGTGAGTAATAATGTTTCACAGTATTCTTTGTTTCTATGAGACAGATCCTATGCTGCAAATATGTACAGGTATAATTGTTGTTATAGTGTGTGTGTGAGTGTGTGTGTGTAGTTAACTGCGATAAACAGGCTGCAAATATATAAATAAATAAATAAATAAATAAAAACGCCTAAAGAAAACCAAATTAAAAAAAAAAAAAAACCTTTCACCCAATTTGCTTACAGTGTTTTACCGCGTCTTCGTAATTTCTTTTCGTGACAAAAAAAAACTGATTTCGGCTAATTAGTTCACTGACAAAAACTCCGTTAAATATTCAATCAGCTTCAACTCTAGGTTTTTGTCTTAAAAGTACATTATAATCATAATAAAAAACATTTAACAATACTGGAATACAAATTTCTTATATCTGTCCTTGTTTAGGCTTAGAAAATAAATGTCATAAAAGTTGTGAAAATGAGGGATCGTACCATAAGTTGAAATTGCCGCCAAATGTTTATACTCTTTTGTTTCATCAAATTCCACCCACTTTAAATGAAATTTTAGCAAAATTTAATAATGACGAAAATAGTCAGAATTTATAGCCTCTACACGACATTTGGTTTTCCGTCATCGATTTCGTTATCATCGACATTACCCCAACCATTTTATTGTCTTCAGACAGACGCTACTCCTATGGACAGAATCTTACATTTTATGCGGAGTAGCTATTTAAAATGTATGTGGGAGTAATTATTTCTTTACGTAATGCCTATTACTATTGTAATAGTATTATAGTTGTCCTACTGGAATTTGTTAACATGACATATTTACCAATCAATATTGAAATTCAATTACATTGTAAAATGTTCTTTATAATAGTGAACGATACGGAAAGAAGCTAAATTTAGCAATAGTTATTGATAATGCAAATAACCTAATTATTTTATATTTTCTGGTGATGAAATAGTAATTTATTTTTATTTTCGTATTTTATTTAATATATCACTGTACACTGGTCTATTAAGTAATATTAGCTGTTTCGAAAAAAAAAAAACATATGTGTAAAGATTTTACTGCAATATCTCCAAGCCATTGAGGAGGTTATTGTCTATGTTAGATTAATATTTGTTTTGTTTTTTTTCCTGAGTAAGAAGCCTTGTTGTTCAAAAAAGTTTGTTTTTCAAGTTAGTTAATTTTTGGAAGGAATATTCTTAATATCTGCTTAACTCCCAAACTGTAATGATGTGAATTTTACGGTATATTGTAGGAAGCGATGCCAAGATCGCATATACCGTCAACATAAAAGTTAGAGGCTCTATTGGGAGAGAGCTACATTTATTGCAAATCATAACATAAGTATCCCAATTATAGAAGAGTCAAATTTTTGTGTTAATTTAGAATAGTTTTTTGTAGTGAACCTGAAGTCATCGTGGGAAAGCAGTAGGAAATCGCTTACGAGCCTTCAGATTTAATTACATGTATTTGAATGAGTGCTTTTCCTCGCTTTGCATATTATACATATTATTATGACTGAAAATTAAGTATTTTGTTGATATATGCTCATCTATTTTAAGGGTAAATCAAGTAGACAGTTTCTATTACAAGATTAACGAGAGGTCTGAGAATTCCTTTGAATTTTGTGTTTTGCCGACTGAGATAGTTAACTAATCACTAGCCGAGGTATTAATCAATCGATGATGAATGGAATGGTTTTGTGTGGCTGTAATGGGGAATGGTAAAGGTAGTATTTTCAAAGTAAAGTGTATGGAGTAGCACATGCATCGTAACCATTAACATCTATGTCTGAGAATCCTAAAATAAATTTTAAATGTTTTAACAAAATAGGAAACCATTCAATATTTTATTTGTATCATTTCACAGTTGCGGAATACGTTAGTATATAGGGAAATAAAGGGTTCATATTATCCTTATATCATTACATAGTTTACTATTATTAATCTAACGAATTCTTGTCAGTGGAGTATGTAAACTGTTTCTTATTTTAAAGTGATATAAAATGTAATTAGATACATATTTTGAAGCTTAATCTTGTACCAATGATTATGTATTAATTTTAAAAAGTAAAGTATATTATCCTAGTACTCAAAATTATGAAGTAGTAGGCCACAGCTCTCGAACTTCGTAACGTGGCTGCGATCTGGCAACAGCGTGCGTCATTAGCCCTGCATGCAATGTAAAGTTGGGACGTTCTTTAGTAACCGAGAGAATAACTTTGTTACCTTTCGGCCTGTCTTCAGTCAAACCTAAAGTAAATTCAGGACCTTATTCACGCGCGGTCTATCTGGACTGCATTCTAGTAGGGGCCCACACCACAAAGAAATAATCAGCCACTACTACAAAAATCTCAAGTGGCTCGAACTGGAAGAAAGACGCAGGTTGCACTCGCAGTTCGTACTTAAGAAGACTCTTACAACCAGAAGTCCTAAATATCTTCTTGACAGATTCCAGTCACTCAGTGTAAATCACAATCACCACACACGTTCCAGCGAAACATTGCTACTCATGGCACCTAAACATAAAACTAAATTTTTCTCCCAATCTCTAACAGTGTCTGGTGCTCGGTTTTGGAATGATTTATCCAGTGAATTAAAGACATGCTCAAATCTAAGCAGTTTCAAACGCTATTTAAAATCATATTTGTTACAAACTAAATATCTCGTGGAGTAGAGGTGTGGTGCTACTATGTATTTACTAGTATTCTTTAGGTATATTTTATGTGTTTAGAATTTAAAATTAGTTCAAAATTTAAAGTTTATTAGATATGCAGTTTCTTAACCAGTTTGTATATGAATATATAAATGTATATCACATGACATATTTTTTCTCTCTTGTCAACAATTCATTTATTGTATACTGCAATGCTGTTATACAGATGCACATTAACTCCCGCAAGATAAGACTATAGCTATGTTGTTATACATGAATAGTTAGATAGCATACACAAAATTGTAATATTTTTTAAACACCTAATGGCGTATTTATAGTTTCACTACAAATATTTAACTTTGTTTTTTTATACTTGCGGTATTCATTTATATGTAAAATCAGTTAAAAATCTTAGTGCATCTGGCTAAATTAATGAATCATTTTTGCTATATTAACTTTGTATATAAATGTTTCTTGTAGTTATAGTTGTATTTTTGTTTGTCACACATGTATGATTTTAATTGTATAAAACGTGGTTAAGTGTAAGAGAAGGCGAAAGCCTTAACTTCGACACAAAGAAAGCCTTTAATAAATAAATAAATAAATAATAAAGTTTTATCTTAAACTAGACTGAAGAGAAATGTTTTTCTTTGAATACTGTGGTGTAAGTCCTGTATCTTACGTTAATTAAAAGGTGGATTTGTAGAATTTCAGGGTAGAAAGTTGCTCTATAACACTAATTTTGCAAGTTAATTTTAAACATTTTCCATGATAGATCCTACAAGTTGTGAGTGGTTTCGCCCCCACGGACTCTTCGTCGGGGCCTATACAAATCGTAATAAATGGTTTGTGATATATTAAAGCGAGTAAGAAAGTAAATGCTCGCTACAGATACCGTACTGTGAAAATGCAAATGTATATTCATACCAGCCGTATGGTCATTGTGATACGGTGTTCAACACAAAAAAAAGTTAAAGACCATTATTCAGAAATTAAGCATTGTATGTACTTGTCAACTAAAATGTATTATTTGTATACCTACATTGCGAATTAGAAAAACTAATTGATTACCAACTATATCTATGCAACAGTTCAAAATACAACAAGAAAATACATACACGCCGATAAAAATTCAAATAGACGCACAAATATGATCTCGAAATAATTTAGTTTCTTGAAGAATATTTAGCTACAAACTGCCAGAACGAACGTGCGTACAGTTACAAGAGACATATTTAATTTTTTAAGCAACTTTTGGTGTTGTGGTAACCGTGGCGTTAAATAAGTGTAGCACATGTTAAGTTGGCAACATTGACAATCTCGTCACCTGCGGGGTTCCCCTAACGGTCGCTTCGCTCCGCTTGACTCTCGTCTCTCTTATCTTGATGTCACACGCCTCTCTTGTTAGTGCCATAGTGGTTGTGCAAGGTGCAAGGAAATTATAAGTGAAAGTTTCGTCAGTCAGGTCAGTAACAAAAATTATTTATGTTCTTTTTTTTTAATTCAACTGTACTGTAAAATAATTAATATGACCGTGAATGGCTTGGTACAGTTTTTTAAACTAAAAATACAACACTGTAAGTATAAAGCAGCATGGCTAAGCACACAGGCTGACAAAAGACGGTAATTTCTAAATATACTAACAAATTTCAATATAACAAGGCCTGTCATTTGATAATAATAATAATAATTTTTATTTATTTATTTATTTATTATGTTTAAAGTGCCATCCAACAGTCTTGCGACCAATAACAGGATGACACTAAACAAATAACAGATACAATTACAGAAACACAGGATAAACAATTAACAAAGGACATACAAAAGAATACAGACATACAAAACAAATGACTAGACACTTACAACACACACTGACAGGACAAAATGCAGCAAAACATTTTAAAAAGAGACAAACAGAAATGAGACACTTAAACAACCTTATTTAAAGTCCCAGAATACAATTTTTCTTTCCTTAAAAGGATCAAATTTACAAATATCATTAAAATTGAATATACATCTGTTAATTAAGTTTTTATTTTTAGATCATGCGTAAAAAAGATTAAAGTTTCTACTAATACGGTTAGGCACCTTTAAACCTGTATTGTTTATAATAGTTTGACAATCAAAATAATATAGAAAGGAGTTAATAAAAAAATAAGAGCATCATTAACTATCCTACGAGCATGTAAAGTGGTTGTCTTATCAGTAAGAGTTCTCTCAGTTTTCTTTGTATGCATGATAGTTTTGAATATTTACTTTTATTTTCTTATTTTGGAGTGGTGGGGGGGGGGGATAATGCTGTATGGGATTATTCCATTTTTTGTTTTTATTTATTTAAGTTTTGACTACAGCCAAAATTGCTTTGTTTGTACTTGTTTTTCTTGTCTCACTCTTGGTTTCTGGGAATATCGTACGTCCTCGAAGTTCCACTAAATCATTTGTCCGAATTGCAAGAACATTTAATTGATATTATATGCGAATTTTTTAAGTTGGTGAAACAACTGAAAACAGCAACATTAAGCATACAATACGTTCGATAAAAAAATTATACGTAGAATAATTATATGTTATGTTGGCGCACAAATGTAGGTCGAAATCAACCAGTTTTGAAGAAAAGGTCGTAAAATTAAAATGACAACTTTTTATTGACAGACAGAAACAAGGCACTCTAATGACGTAAACGTGTGCGTAAATTAAAAATGTCGTGCACTTATTTTTCTTACGAGAGCTGAACACGGTATTGAAATATTATATTATTTATTAATTTCCGTTCATCATTGTTCAGTGCCGTAGTACTGTATTTCAATGTTAGGAAATCTGTGGTAAATTCATTGCTCTTGCATTCACAGTTTGTGCGTTTATTCATCTAAATGACCTTTTTATCTCCCAGAAAAATACTACTTTAAGAATTTTCTAACAAAATTAATTTGTTAATTTGCAGTTTTGTACCAGGTCATTTTAATGCAGTTCAAGTGTAAATTAGTTATACGTGTTTTGAATATCTTCCATCATGTTTGGCACCCAGCAAACTTGGTCATGGACAAGCTAGCTGATGTTTGCGTTAGTTAGGTAACTAGATATTCCTATCTTTACATTATTGCTCAAGTGGCGTTATCACATTATCAGAGTTCCTGGAAATGGGGTAGAATGGCAACCACCGTATCAATCTGCAGATAAGATAGCTGAGTAATGTTGTTTGGGGATGATATCAAAGCAAGCTGTCATACGATGTCAATATAAATTATTGAAAAATTAAATAAATTATATTTATATCCTCTAACATAAAAAAATTTAGCCCAATCGGTTTGCCGCACATATTCAGTACGTTCAGTTACCCTCCGTTCACTCTTGCCTTAGTTTTAGGATAAACAAAGCAAATTATAAACAAACATGTTCATTGGCTGCCGACCGCCGTGCACTGTGATCTTGCATATGAAATAGATCCTTGTTATCTGTCGTGTACATATAAATTTACTTATCCATCACCTATTGAGAGGGTTTTATAAACAAATATATAATATTAACAGATGCTGCAAACACAATCTACGACACTGTATGTTTATTACTATAATCATGGTTATCGGACAAGTCCGTACATTTGATTCACGAGTTATTTACCAACTGACGCACTTAAACGTACGAATTTTTTGGTTTACTTGCCAGTATTTAGATATGTACGATACTCTGAAAATACCACATATCTAATATTTCATTTTCTCAAAGTATTTTGGGCATTAACACGTCAATGTTGTGACTACTACGAGAGGTTTTTCCGCGGTATACATTTTCAGTTCCAGTTCGTCCGAATAAAAATTCCTTTGATCTATTTCGTTCCATCCTCGCGTCGGTAATGTTTACATTCTCGTATATCGTATTTGGTTTACATGATCAATAGACTTGTGGATTAGGTTATGTGACGTTGGACGTGATCAGTGAAAATGTCTTGTATGGTTTTCGAAACATATATACATGTCTTCATTGCTAAACAAACTGCAGTGATGTTTATAAGGTACAAATAAAAATCTTGCATAACATTCAATAATAGAAATACTGAGAAATTTCATCAAGGCTGAGCGTTTAGGTATTTGGCACCTACATCTTCAATCACTGAAGGAAATGCTCCCTTTATTTGCTGCTGCTGGACATAATGCATTTTAAACGTGCATATCTATATCTTCAAGAAATGGTGGAATTGAGCAAATCTTCACCCAACGTATGTGAACAGTTTTGCAATGGACTCCATGTTGTGAGAAGAAGCAATATACTTTGGGCCTGTCTATCACCAGGTCTTGTTATAGAACAGGTTTATATGAAAGGAATTAAAGGAAGTGGTGGCTTAAGACATGGGCGAGGCATGACTGAAGGACAACGGGCGTTTTGGGTTGGATTCAGACCAGTGTGCTTTCAAATCAACATGGCTATGCAAGAATTTGCTGGATCATCACATGTCAGTAGTGAACAGCACATCAGCAGTACAGATGCACGTCAGAAGAGAGACAACGAAGACACTGATAAAGTGTTAGAGTTTATTAGAACACTGTATATTTTCTTCAATGAAATTAGTCTGAGGAGCGTAGTTAGTGGAGTCACTGCTGAAGCACACGTCAATTCTGAATGCTGAAGTAATTGGGGAAAGAATATGGCCGATATGATAGGACACTCAGTGACTGAGTATTCTTTTAAAAGAAGCGAGCAAGTGAAAACCCTTCATTCCAAACACTCCATAAACTGTGAAGGTGAGTCATTCCACATTGATCATGAGTTATTATTTCCAATATGCCCTGTGTCTGCTGAAACAAATCAAATCAGTTTGAGTGATACATTATCTAATGAACTTGCCGCTTTTCCAGCTGCTCTATTCGATTCTTCAGGTTTGATGAGAGAATCTGTGAAGCCTTTGCTTTCTAAACATATACTGAAGAGGTCCAAGAGTGCAGAAACTCCAAGTGGAGAGTTACATTTTGTTCTGGATGGGGTTGCATTACTTCAATGAATACCCTGGGAAAAGAATGCCACATTTTACGAAGTATCTATGATGTACATCAACTATGTCCTGAATAAATATGGGAAGTGTTCGATCGTTTTTTATGGCTCAGTGAGAAGCTGTCAACAAAGGTACATGTTCATTTGCGGCGTCAAAAAGGCAAATGTTCTCAAAACGTACTTTTTCAACCACAAATAGTTGTTGTTTTAAATAAAGCAGATTTTCTTTCCAAAATTAAGAACAAGGCACGTTTCATCACATACCTGTCCGAAATGTTAACAAGTGAATGCAGAGTTTTCCACGCAGCAGGAGATGCTGACATCAATATTGTTCAGGAATCTGTCAAGTCAGCAAATTAACGTACAACAGTACTTGTGGGCGATGACATTCATCTCCTTGTACTTCTACTACATCATTCAAAAAATGCACCTTATGATATCTTCCTTTGCCCAGAACCAAAGGCTTCAAATACAACATCAGACATATTAAGGAGAGGTTGGGAGAAAACATTACATCACACATATTGTTTGCACATGCTCTTCTTGGTTACGACACCACATCGAGGATATATTTTCAATTAGCAATGTTGAATCCATTAATGCGCTAACAATTGAAGACCTTCGCCATCAAGCAGCTGTATTCTGCACATCTGGAAAAACAAATTAAGAAATTGTAAAAACTCGCTGTGGCTAAAGTAGATGGTGCTAAAACAGAAGAAACACTCAATCAGTTGAAAGTTAGAAATTTTATCCAAAAAGTGAGTGAGTAGTCAAAGCATGTGAAACCAGAAACTCCGCCTCTAACTTCTGATTCATGCTCTTTCCACAGCATGAGGGTATACCACCAGGTTCAAGCTTCGCTGGGAATAACAATAGATCCATTACAGTGGGGATGGGTAAAGAAAGAATAAACTTTCTCCTATTAAATCATCCAAGTCTCCAGCACCAAGTCACCTCCTGAAGTTAATACGGTGTGGGTGTAAATTAAGTCAATGTAGCACAATGCTGCGCTCCTGCAAAAAAACAAGGACTATTATGAATTGCAGCATTTGGTCACTATCGTGGGATGAGCTGCATGAATTCAGATAAACTAACTTTTGATAACAACTATGTTGGCACCGATTAATGTTTGCATTTTTAAAATTTTTAAAATTTTTATTTTCAGTTTCAGCATTTTTTTAGTACAAATAATTTTTATTCTTTATTTTTATGAGCATGACATTGTAGCCTGCAATATCTTTATCCACTGTGATTGTTTTGAGTTTGGTGTATCAGTTGGTTTTAGTGTAGTCCTTAAAATGGAAACATGCAAAATATGACTTTAACAAGCCATTACGCAAAAACTATGAGAGATTAAAAAAATTTAATAAGAGCCAAACTTAGTCACATTTTGTGTCTAAAATAAGAAAATAATATCTGGTACTTAGTTAAAAATTTTAATGAGAAAACTAGTGAACTAAAAATAAATGTTAAAGTAAATTTATATAAATGTTGAGCCAACACTTTGGCAAATAGATATTAAAAATTTAGAGTAAATTTTAAAAATCTGTCATTTCACACCTTTTAATGTTAAACATGTGTAACAACAATCTTTTTAAAGAAAAAAGACACTACATTTTCATTCAGTTCATTATTTTAACATAATGGACCGTTTATTTGATATTCTTGCTCGTTTAAGCCGAAATACAGATTTGAGGAAGTCATATTTATTTTTCGGAAAATTTTGAACCTCTGCAGTTTGAGAGTGAAATATCGTATATTGATGAAACCTAAAGCATCTCACGGGAAATTTTATGTTCTTTACAGTTTGTCTTTATACTTTTTCTTATAAAATGTACCGGTTAGAAGGAATTAATAATTTTTTTGTTGAAAGTGTCACTTGGGCGCAATTTTTTCGAAATGGTGGCTATCCTACACGTCTGGCGATGGTAGACACTTCAGAAACGGATTTCTTAGACTTTTTCCGTAAACTGTTGGGTTCGTTTCTGTTGCAATAAGTACCCTAGTCAACCATAACTTTACTAGACTATTAGGTGCTTTTGAACATAAGCATTTTGTTTCAAACTCTTGCAAATGTTGAAATAAAGGTTTGGGGGAGGAGGAGGAAGGAAAGAAGGCACTTTTCCCCTTTCCCTCAACCTCAACAGAAATTACAACTGCCAAATAAAAAAAGGGTCAACATTTTGGTAGTATTTTACCAATGCTGAGTCAACTGTGTATTGAAAGTACAAAATTTTTTTATATTTTGTATTGATTCACATTATAAAACTGTAAAGATGTCTGCAGTGTTGCGATATATCGATCCAAAAATTTACTTCTTGCTCCCCTCTCACCTTCAATGATAGCCTCTGAACTTTCGTGATTGGTGCATTACCAACTTAACTGAGGGAATCTTACATGTTACATGATACAGTTTCTTTTTCTCATTGGTTGAGATCGTAGCGAAATTAGCACCATTCTGAATTCCCCAATGTGCACGAAATAAGTAGCACAACACATACATAGCAATCGGGTTGCACACATGTGATTACAAAGTCATAAACTGCAGTATATGCACCACCACACAGTCGATGCACCACCACACAGTCAGTTAAGAGCTTGGCTATGTCTGGCTAATTACTATGCCCGGTTTCTGCCCAACCTAGCCAATTTTGGCGCCTTTACACGAGCCTTTAAAGAAGAGTAAAGAGTAATTTTGGTTAGAAAGTGTGATTTTGACTTCAAATTATTGAAACAGTTGTCTCCTCAAGTGTTGTCATACACTCAATCATGATTTGCCAGCAAGGTTGGCATGCGATGAGTCCCTGTATAGTGCTGGAACAGTTCTGAGTCACACTTTGCCCAGTGGGGAGGAAAAGCCAACTGCATTTGCTTATTGCACCTTGTCATCTACAGAGAAAGGTTACTCTCAGTTCGATAGAGAAGTTTTAGTAATTATTTTTTAAGGAAAGTTTTTTTTCCAATGCTTGTATGGCTGCAGCTTTTCCCTTATCACAGATCATCAACTGTTAACACACATTATAGGTAGCCATTGTGGTATTCCCCAGCTTGCTGCCAACAGGCTGCAGCATTGGGCAGTTCTTCTTCAAGGTTTCGACTGCACGATTCAGCATGATAAGGGTGTTACCAACTCAAATGCTAATGGCCTGTCTAGTTTACTGCTTCCAAATGTTGAACTCTGCTCAGTGCAGTTTTCATATTTGGATATTGGGGTGTCCGAGTTCTTGCCAGTGATACCAAAGAAAATTAGGCAGCCATGGAAAGGCATTAAGCGTTGGCTAACATCATTCGGTGTTTAAGAGATGGTTGGCACATGCAACTGTCGAACCTGTTCAAACCATTGTTTTAAATGAGAAATGAACTTGCACTGGAAGGAGGCTGTGTTATTTGGAGTCAACGGGTCGTTATTCCACATGCTTTGCAGTCTTACAAGAGCTGCACACCAGCCAATTTGGCATATGCAAAATTAAAACCTAAGCACATTGCTACCTATGGTGGCCTCAGATAAGTACAGCATTAGAAGATGCACCACATGTTGTCAGAATAAGTCTGCCAAACAAGTCAATCCTACTGCCATGAGCATGGCCTGACGGGCTATGGTAAATTGTTCATGTTGATATAGCAGGCCTGTTCATGGGAAAGCACTTCCAAGTCCTCATGTACAGACATTCAAAATGTCCAGACATTAATGTGCTTCCAGTATTACATCAGGCACAGTCAGAATTGGTGGTTCTCTGTGTACGGTTTCCCAGAACAGCTTGTCTTGGATAATGGTGTCCAGTTCTCATTGGAGGAGTTCAATTGTTTTTGCAAGCACAATGATATTGTCACGACTGTAAAATTCGGCGATTCATTTTTTTTATCATTACTCAAAATAGGTGGTAAAGTTATTTTGTTTGTGATTTTAAAGAGTTTTCAGTTCCTGGTAAGTAACTTCTTTACGGGATCGTGGAGGTCTAGAGTGTGATTACAATATTTGAGTATGAGTTTGATTTAGTTCACTATTCCTGGAAACCTGCACCGGTAGTTGTCACTGCAGCACTTGTAGATCCTCTTTGTGTGCAGTGTCCCAGTAGTAAGCACAGGCCGATGGCCTAAGTTAGCTTGTAGGAAGGTGAGGGGTGTGGTGATGGATGTGGCCATTCACCAGGCGGTCATGCGCTGTGGGTCCTTCTGGTACTTTCGGTGTGCGACGGTCTATCGTGGACATTAAACATTAAACGCCTCTGTCAACACTCCCCCGCTCCCCTGTCACACATTTACATCTGTAGTAGGGTAGACGCATGGGCAGGGTTGAGTAGGACAGCAGATTAAATTCGTGCCAGTCCAGTACAGTTCCCCTCCCATGACGTCAAACACTGCTGAATAGTGCATGCCCTATGGGACAGTCTGGAACGATCAACATATGATCGTTGAGTAATGTTGAATGTTCGAGAGGCGCGGTCGTATGTTATAAATACCTGCCGGCCACATTTTGACAAACGTTTTGGCGGACTTTCGTTGAGACTTTTTCGAGCTTATGTTCCTAGAGACTTTTTGGCAAACTTTTTACGTTTTGGACTTTTGGAGCTTTTCTGTTCGGCGAGCATGGCGATGCTCCGGTTGGCTAGGCGTAGGTCTAAGTGCTCTTGGTAATGCCAGGTGGCAGTAAGAGAAGACAATCCTTCAAGAGTAACCCTGAGATGAATGAGACATCGCTGGACGAGAACATGAAAACCATAAGTATTATTATTATTTTCTTTTAATGTAATTCGTTTTCGTGAACAGTTCCTACGATAAGTAACAGTCGTAGTCTCTGTGCTCGAGTAATTGCTGTTGGCCAATACGATCGTTGTTTACTTTATGTTTCAGAATAATGCAATAACCTTAAATTTATTTGTTGTAATAATAGGATTCTACTACAGTGTGGATAATTTCGAGTCGAATTTACTAATGTAATATCTGTTCTTCACTTGTTAACATCTTTTCATTCATTCTCCCTTCAAAACATTTTCCAAATTATACACTTATTTTTGCATACAAACAATGTAATGCTTATTTTCGTAAAATTTATTTTATTAATTAATAAACTTCCATTGTTTGAACTCATTTATTTATTTCAGTATTCTTGCAGTAGTACCTTAAAACTGATTGAGAGCCTGTAATTGTAAACACTACATTAACTTAATTACGCTACCTGTGGCACATCTTCGCTATGAAAGTAGGTCGTGTAAGGCAGGTATAGGCATACTACAAGATAGGAGACGCGACCTGTAGGTGTCGCAGTCTGTGGTCGATGCACGATTTTCACTCTCAATTTGCAGCCAAGCGGAATTATTTCATTATTTTCAATAAGTCTCCAAGTGCATATGTTCTACCAAACCTTTTAGTATTTACTTCACTATAGGCTACAAGGTGGAAGTCTTTTCTGAAATTGTTTGTTGTTCTTTGTAAGTCTTAATGCACAAGACAATACATATTTATTTCCTCCAAAATCTGGATAATAATTACAAGAGTATTTCGTATTAATTATAGTTTATCTTTAAAGTTCAGTTCAATATTTATTTATTATTGTTACATATTTCCTTTTCCACCTCATTATCAGTATTAAGTATACACGCTTCCCCACTTTTACAATTTTTAGTTTTACATCATCTACTACTTCCTTTACTACACAAATCATAACACTTTTAGAAATAATGCATTTCTTACTCCCTCATTTAAAATATATTAGGGGCCTAATATTTTATTTTACTACGCCCAACGTCCCGACACATGTATGGCTGGAGTCGCCGGGAAAATAAATTCAAGAAGTTAAACCATTTAGCACTAGAGAATACTGCCAAACACGGGCGTAGATGGGAAGGCAAGTAGCAGCAGAGGAAGAAATAAGAATAAAGAAATTTGATGGCCAGGTTGCCAAGTAATATGGTATCACTTGCGCACCCCTCTACCCCTACCTTAGTGCATCACACATACAGTACCACAGGGTGAATTCAAGTCTCCCGTCCTTTTCTTCACTCGTTTCACTCACAGCTGTTGATGCCACACAGAGGGTTCTACCCACGGAGGGGTGTTGTGTACAAACTCGCGTCCAAAATTCTGTCAAACTTAACACATCACAAATAGAAAAGTCAAACATTGACTTCTAAATTTTTACAGTATATTTATAAACTGTCCTGCCAATGAAACTGTATGTTACATTTCTATATGTCCATTAGCTATGTTTTTCTACATTATTCAACATGCCCTGTTCGCTGCCACAGAGAAGAAAAAAATATAGTAAGTGAGGAACTTTTTTGTTTTTGTAGATAGTTGGGGGTATCAGTGGACGAAACAAATAGGAAACTCTGTATTTAATTTTGATACCGTTTTTGAAGCATTCCACGAATGGGTTTTCGTTTTGTTCTAGGTAGAAGTTCACCTGTGCGCAGGCTAGATAAGCGAGCCGACCACCACATACTTATCTCCCAGTTTATCTGTAAGGCATTTATTATTTTAATTATATGTTATGTATTTGTTGTGATGCACACAAAAGATATTTCATTGCAAAAATACCTCAAAGAAACAGTTGGCCCAAATAGATACATAACAAAATCTACAGTTCCGACAAAACGATTACTGTGATTTCAATGTATTCACTAGTGACGTTTTCCATTTTTTTTTTTTTTTAATATTTCCTGTTTTTTACTTTACGTTTTTTAAATCCGATTTATATTTAAAAAATGCAACAATGTTAATAGCACAGATACAAACAAATCGTGCACTATCATATAATATTTATAGCAATGTCGCAACCAATTTGCCACTAATATTACGACAGACATGTCGCAAGCATAATTTAAAATATAAAATAGCAAAATATAAATAATTGCAAAAAATGTGTTAATTACTATATGTGTCCGATGCAAATGGCCTTGTTTGATAATGCCCTATCAATACAAAAATTATTGAGAAACTAGTGTTATCAACAATATTTGTACTTTCCCATTTCCCGCGCTTTCTTTCGCTCATGTTACGCCCTACTGCTGACGTAGAAGGGAAGGTTCCAGTCACGTAGTATTGAGATGGCTGTAGTACAGAGTGCAGTACGAGTAGGGGGGAGCATGGGCGTTCTGGGGCAACTGGGAGTAAACCAGCATTACCTGCATTTGAATAGCATTGCTCCCCCCCCCCCCCCGAGGTGGAGCAAGGGGCTCTGATTGGCCTACATTGTCACTAGGAGGGCGTGTCCTTGGCTGGGATTGGATGTTGGGTCTTTTGGTACGTATAGAACCTAAGTACCATGAGGTCTGTGATTGGCTGAGGGCTTAAACCCCGCCCTAGGAGAGAAGGGGAGGGGAAGTGAGGGGAATGGATCCTTTTGCTACAAGTTGTGCCTAAGCACCAGGAGGGAGAAGTGATGTGATTGGATGTCTGCCCCCTCTCATATACCCTATGCCTGTATTAGCCTATATCTGCCTTCTACTACATCGTCCCTTCCACTATCTTATATCCCTCTAGCCTATGAATGTACTAGCCTATCTTTGCCCTGCCCTTATAGCATAGTCCCCACCACCCCTTCCTCTAACTACCTTATAACTCTTATCCTTATGGCATATCTCTATAGCCTACCCCTGTCCGGCATTAAAGCATACCCCTGTAGTCTCTCCTTCCCTCCTCTTCTTATGACATACCCCTCTAGCCTACCCCATCCTGCCTTAAAGCATACCCCTGTAGTCTCTCCTTCCCCTCCCTCTTCTCCTAATATACCATGAAGCCTATCCATAATACTGATATAGCATACTCCCTTCCCTTTCCCTCCCTTGCTGGCTCACCTCTAGAGTCGTACTTTCCTTAGGGCTGCCGAAGAGCGACTGGGGTTGGCAGGGCAAATCACTAGCATAAAATGGTAGCTTCCATCATACTCCCTCCCCTCCACCAGAGTATATACCCAAAGCCATCATGTTATTTATTTTTTTCACATTCGGCCACTGTTTTCCAAGGTGAGTAGATGTTCTCTCCAATGGCACCAACAATTGTTTTAATAATACATTTAATTAAGTTATTTTTTTTAATGACAGGGAACAGTGAAATATTAACACACACATTTCACTTCAAAAATAATATTTATTTTCTCAATGCACCAGTACCTTAAAAACATATACACTCACTTATTTTTCCATAGTCCAGCACAACTCAGTGCTCCATTAGGCATTTACTTGCAGCTGAACACTTTGATGTACATGTTGTTGTGTAACACCACACACACATAGCACTGATTCACACAGACTGTTGACAGTGGAAAGCACCACACAGTTGTTGAGTCAGAGGACATAGATTCCCCTAGTAGAACATGTGTGATCCAGCATCATTCTAAGCATGTATGCTCCAGTGGAAGTCAGGTGACCAGTGTGCAGAAGTTGGTAAACAGTATATTGTTCACATCCAGGATGTCAGGCAGGCGAGCAGGCATTCAGACAGTTTCAATGTAGCCACACAGCTCGTCAGGCAGCCGGGCCAGCAGGCAGGCATGAAGGCAGACAGTTAGGTAGGTGGGCAAACAGGTAGGCAGACAGGCAGGCAGGCGTGAGTAAAGTCTCTATTTTTTTTATAACTTTAACCTTGCGGAGGAACACAAAAAGTTCCCATGACAAAGTCGTGATGTCGTCTGCATTGATGTAGCGCTTATCGTCAGCTGCCTACAATGCTACCAGAAATGATATTGGGTTCCCCAGCCTGTGAATTTTGTGTTACGCATTCCAGAAAATCATTAAACATGAGCGTGTTCAGCACGTTATACTTTACACCTTTAGATTTATGCATACATTTCCCGTCCTGTAGAATGTAAGCGTAAAGTTTAGGGTGCAAATGTACGACCACACTCGTCCTACATAATGCCTGAAATGCCCTTGTTTATACAAGAAAAGCCTTGGCGATTATCTGATGCATAGTTGGAAGTGTCAAAATGTGTGGCCAAATGCGAAGCTATGCGAACGTACACATCGGGCAGTGTACCTCGTAAATCAAATTGTCGGTATCGCAGTACAACAGGTGTAAGGAGGGTGAAGGAAACATTTGTCGCATTAAGTTATAATGGAAATCATACAAATGCAATTTGGAAAGGTCGAGAACTGCAACACCGATGTACAATGATTCGTTGAATGTAATGTCAAGTTTCTCCATCTCGATTAAAACCAGCTCATCAGCGAGGACTTGTCTTTGAATATCGTCTGCCCAATCAGTTCTGCCGCATAATATATTGTATTGTACCGCGAAACGACACGAATATCACATTCTCGGCTAACATTCTGAAGGCACATGCCATAAACAGAATTACACATTAATTTAAAAAATTATTTCTCAAATACATTTGCTGCCTGAGCATGCTTGTCTGGATTAAACCTAATGTAAGGTGCCATCCATGCACTCTGGTTAAATTGTAATATGCAGTGAACAGACTGCAGAATTGCACCATACACCAGGTGATACGTTTGTGTTTGACCGTGTATAATGTAATTCTTCTGTGGTTCTAAAGTGAGCAAGAGTTTTCCGTCAAGCTGTTTGGTGGTACGCCATTGATTGGTGCAAGTGGCAAATCGGATAGCACATCGTGACATTCCTCTGGGAACAGCAATTCAACCTCCGCGAAAAAGCATGAGTCCCCTTGTGTCTCGATGTTGGCGAAATCCAAATAAGAAACTTCATTCTCCAGAACCCACTGAAAAATAGCAAAAGGAAGATTCGACATCATTGTATGACTGTATATGCCATTGATGTCAAAGTAGCATATGTAGGATGATGGGAGGGAAGGGTCGTAGTTCTCGTGCATGTAAATATTGTTGCTAGTTGCATGCCTTTTACTCACTTGTATAATACCACCTCGAACCCCGTGTTCAATCAAAAGATATTTATCAGGATCGGTCAGCAGGTCCAAGTGCACTTGTCTTCGATAAGAGACAATCCCAGGCTAGAGCAGGAGCAGTGACAAAATGTGGGGCCTACACTGTATACCTTAGAGCAGACTGTTATAAAATTCTCAAACACATCAGCTAACAAACACATAGCCACATGTAAATACTTTAAGGCATACTCCATTAAGGTACCACAGTTGAATGCACTCCAGGTGGCCTGAGCATGCATGTAGTCACTCTCGCTCTCGCACATTGCAGAATGTGTTCCTAGGTGGCTGGGAAGTCTCGCATATATTTTCCGTAAACTGCACATGATTGAATTAAAATATTCCCTTTCTTTGTGCCAAATCAAACTGAACGTCGTCTGGAAACTGCGCCAGGGTGAGTGTTAGCTGGTGCGACACCAGATTGCCAGCTAAAGACTCCAGTGATGCGGTCATGGAAGTTAAATCAGCCAAAAAACCTAAGTCTTACTGTGTTCGTACCTCCTTGGGCAGTGTTCCCATAGGGCATATATTTTGTGATGCACTTGTAACTTTCCATCGTGTTCCCAATATCGCCTGGGTTTCCCATAACTACACTACCATCTGCTTGTTTAACACAGCGAGAGACCAGCAGGCGCATGGTAAAACGTCCATCGTAATTTTGCATGTCGTGAAAAAACAGCTACGAGCTGATTCTTCGTAAGATGGAAATGTAAATTGAACTTGTGTGTGTAGCCTCTAAGTTCACCAGTCAGGTGGTAATGGTCAAGTACGATTTTGTCTGAAGCATTGTGCAAATCCTTCTTGCGAATGTGACATTTCGTCTGACTCGCGAACCAGACCCTATCCGCCGCAGTCAGTGCTTTCTTACCTACATGCATCTACCTTGTAAATGTCACATACATACTTTGTCAGATCGATAAGTTTAGCCACAAGACGCTCCATACAGTCCTCACCCACAAATGTATGGTACTATGTTTTCCTAGCATCATAACTACACACATTGACACAGCGTACGGCAGGTGTTTATTCATAACTATCGTGCTATAAACACCATCTTGTGGCTTACAGGTAGCCATGGGCTGCTAAAAACTTTCAGTGTCGCAATATGCTACAAAACCCATTCTTTGCTGCTTAAAGAAGTTTTGTGAATTCGAGCCACTTATCATCCTAGTTAGGGAATGTGGCTCGTACAGCAGAGTGTTGTTTACATTGTTCCGTGTGTGCAGTGAGTCTGTCTTCGCTTGAAAAATACTCATGGCAGTATTGGCAAATCCAATGTTTTCCATGATGTTTGTTCAGCTGATTGTGTACAAGGTAAGCTAGAAATTTTATTATTACAAAGTGTAAATGGGCAGTAAATTCACTGGCGCAAAGTGCCAAAACATTTACATGGTGCTCTCTTCGCATAGGAGATATGTGAAGAGGAACTATGCAAGTGTCCGTCGCGTTAGTGCACATTTCGTGAATAATATTAGTCTCTGTAGACACAAATGTACACATTAACAAATATTATTCATATCCTCGAAACGCGACACCTGATGTAGCATTGTAGGTAAATTCATACCTGTCATCTTAAATACTGTCCTAGAACATGGGTAAGAGTTGCGTCTGTTAGCATCACGCGGTACGGGATACAAACCTGTGAACATGCTGTACAAAAAGCAGTCGTTGGTAGGACAGTCTACATTGACGAAAGCTTTCCTATTGGGAATAAACACAGGGACTTTAGTGTGTACAGTGCCTACTGTAAACAGTCTAAACTGTGATATATGCATGTACAGTTGTAGGAGGAGCTTTAACACCCACCCACTGCCGCACCAAGCAAACTCCATGATGTTGTTTGTGAGCGCAGGAATAAACTCCTCATCAAATTTTTCGTCTGCATCTGAGGACTAGAAAGCGCACATGATTTGGAAGATAAATAAATCATCTCCATGGTAGTTACCTCTGCCAATCCGCCTTTAATAAATTTACCACTCAGAGTCACGTACACTTTAATGGATCGGTGTTGCCGCGAGACTAAAGTCAGGAATGGCTCTCTACACCTGATAAGAAATGTGTTCAAATCTGCGTCGTTCTCAACCCGATCATTACTGATATGTGCGTCCACGAGCCTATTACGGAGCGTTGTATCTAAGAGCATGTAAGTTAGTGGTGCTGGCGATAAGCACTCAACAATGACAGCTGTCGAGGCCGCTGTGTCGTGTGGCGTACCAACCTCGCCAACATTCTGTACACAGACATGCTTAGCAGGATAAGACATTTTTACATTCCCGTTTAAAATTATGAAGAAAAATAGATACACTGAACTGCAGTCTATAGCTAAGTCTGCAAGAAGAAAAAAATATATATATAATAACATGTACAATAAATAATATGGTTGTTTCGGTAGCTCAGTTGGTAGAGCATTAGAGTTAAACTCTAAAGGTCCAGGGATAAAATCCCAGTCGAAACAGCTTTATTTAAATACCCCAACAAGTTTTGAACCTTAAAAATTTTAGTAGCCAGCTGAACTACCGAGATTTAAACATTCAAAATACTTGCTTTAATGCTGGACAGGGGTAGGCTACAGGGGTATGTCATAAGAATAGGGGCACATAAGGCAGCTGGAGGAGTGGGTGGAGCTGGCTATGCTATAAGGGCAGGGTAGAGATAGGCTAGTACAAGCATAGGCTAGAGGGGAGGGAAATGGCATGGATAGGCACAGATAGACTAGTACAGGGGTAAGTCATAAGGAGATGGGTTATGATATAAGACAAAGAGGAGGGGTAGTACAGGACAGAGATAGACAAGTAAAGGTCATTCGGAATAAAGTGAGCACTAAGGATTTACCCTTTGAAAAAATCACTAGCCGTTGCTGCATATAATTAAACATTGACAACAGTTACATTATGGCTTGTACAGTTGGCAGCAAACTATAGCATGTTGTTCCGTGTATTTTATATTTGAATGCAATATTACTGAAAAAGCTTCTCCGTATTTAATATACTTTACAATAATTATTTATGATATTATTGACATACCAACTGCCTGTATAATTTTACTTAATTAGCACCAGCAGAAAATGATGCATCCATACCATTTAACTTCAACAGTCGTTAGCGAATTGCTTCATGCCCTCCGCACTGTGACATAGTTCAAAATTTGTTCGACAGGTGGCATCAGAGTTAGGTTTTTGCCGCTTAGCTTGGAAGCATTCAAAGACGATACAAGAGGAAAGTGTTGCTGTGTTTGTCCGTTGTGCAATAAATATGGGTTTCTGATAAAACACATTCAAAAGTATTAGAAATGACTGTTTTCTCATTGGTAATCTGTAAGTTGTTGTGTGTTACGATCGCCAACATGACCATCTTGATTTAGAAACAGCAATTTTTTTTTTGTTTTACACACTAAGAAAACATGTTTTTTGTTGACTGTGCCGTCGTTCATGGCAGTATAACAAAACGAAATATGAATTCTTAAATTGTGTGTGTTATTATGATGTGTTTTTGTGGCGGTTTTGATTTACAAATTCGATTTTAATGTGTACATATTTACGAGATATGTAAAGACAATAGTGCGGGTCGTATGAATTACAGTCGATGCACAGAAACCAGTATTAAAAGACGTTAACTCGCAGGTATTTAAAACTAAGATTACTATTGGTTATAAATTTTATTCAGTACCTGTGTATTTAATGAGCAGATATTGTTGATAACATTTCCAGGCCAGAGTAATGTAGATGTAAACATTGTACAAGACTATGTAAATTAAAGCACGTGGCAATGTTTATGTTTATATTCTGCGGAAAGATATAAACTGGCATAAAATAGAAATTAATCATGGCTGTTTTGAGTGCTCACATTATCTCGTATCACCTATACAAGCATAGGCTAGAGAGGAGGGATATGACACAAGATAGTGGAAGGAAGGGGGTAGTACAGTGCAGATATAGGCTAACACAAGCATAGGGTACAGGAGAGGGGAACAAACATTCAATCGCATCACTTCCCCCTAACGATGCTTAGGCACAACTTGTAGCAAAAGGGTACATTCCCCTCATTTCCCCTTCCTCCTTGGGTGTGGGTTAAGCCCTCAGCCAATCACAGACCTCGTGGCACTTAAGTGTTATTCGTACCAAAAGACTCCAACAACCATTCTCAGCCAAGGACACGCACCCGTAATGGCCCTGTAGGCAAATGAGATCCCCTTGCGCCTCCCGAGGGAGGGAGGGCAATGCTATTAAAATGCAGATTATGCTGATTTTGCTCACAGTTGAACTAGAACGCCCATGTTCCCCCTACAAATATGAACTTGCGGATCGCAGTCTTGCATCCATACTTTTACGAGACTAGGTGTATTAAAAATAAGCAAAACGTCCGACTATAAGTTAACTGAGTTATTGTATAATGTACTACTAATTGAAGGTCAAAAACTTCGGGCTTTTTATACAACAGACTTAAAAAAACGGAATTGAGGCGACTGTGGGTATAACGAAGAGACACATTTAAAACCCACATAATTCTAGAGTTTGTTACTTTTCCGCCAAAATTACCGACGAGTTTTGAGAAGCTAGGACTACCTCAAGTATTTTCAATAACATTGCTATACTATTATATTTCAACATATATGGAGGACATGTTTTATCAGCAAAAATAATGCATTGTACAGACATTTTATTATCATTGTAGTCAAGAGAGTTGGTAACATTCTTTACATTTTCTTTTTTATTAATATTAATTTCTTGACCTTTATTGCGGGGTATGATATATAGGTCAGTATATGTTGAAATGAAATTTTAATAGCAATACTATTAACGCACAGGGACCATTTGTGCAGGTTATAATATAGTAAACTAGCCGGCCGGCTGCGGCGTTGCCCACGTGAAATTATGTAATGTTAACAGTAACTGGATAAATATGTGATGAAGACATTTAACAGCTAGCGTACTCAATAACAGTGAACTATAATTAATTGTCTTAGCTCAGTATAAAGAGCGCGCGCAATATGCTCGTATGATGTCATAGTAATTCCCATCGCAAAGTCTTGCACGGGATACGAACCCGTAACCCCACCCCTTCCACACCACAATCATAAAATACCTGAGTGAATGTTAAAGGCATGCCGTGATAATGGACGACTTGAAGTACACGCTCCCTGACGTCACCGCAGGGGAAAAGTACTGTGGGAAACAAAGCTTGTTTACAAACATGCTGATTTGTTAGTTGGTAATTGCAGAAAGCAGAAATGTTGCGTATTCATAGATTTGCATGCAAGGGTAAAAAATATTAGTTTCAGTTTGATGGTTAAGATACGCAAATACATAAGATTAATGTTTACCTGAAAAAACGGCAAATTCGAAACACATAATAAATTTTCTTGACGTACATCTCGTCCGGGACATGTGAAGCCAAACAGCTAAATGAAGGTTATGTTCGGCTGCGGTATCCATGGAGATAGGAATTGTTTCCCACACCTGACTGAAGCTCCGCCTCTTTTCAAGTCGTCCATTCTTTCGTATGTAATGGCTACAGTCCAAAGAGGTTTTATTTATGAGTAGGTTGGCAAAAAGAAACAACTGTTGAATTATTTCTCAGTGATCATTCTCTTTTTTTCGGGAGACTGTAACATTTTACTGCTTTTAACCTACTTAACTTTTTAATTTCATAAAAACCTGAATTTGATTTGTAGATATTTACATAAGCTTCGTTCCTATCAAAAAATCATCTCGATATCTCAACGGGTATAAGCAGTACAGATGATTATTTGAAATCACATTTTATTTTTTTAACAGCTTTCAAGGAGGAATTTCGAAAAATACTGATTAAGTTTTTTGATATTTACGTATGATTTATTTTAAAGCAAAAATCATTACAATATTTTCACTGGTTTAGGAGATAAGTGGGAATAATTAAAAAAACACGTGAGACGCAATGGTCGACCTGCATCTCATTTGTCTCCCGTCACGTTTGTTATTTTTACGCATTTTGGTTTTATTCTACATCGAAATTATTAACTATGTCTGTTATTGAGCAGAGATATGTGGAGGGCTTGTTATATGAAATGAATACTTACCTTTCACGTTTGTGCAGTTCTGCTTAGACCTGGTACGACGATATGACAACGGTTAAAGTGGACACTCGCGGCGCAGTCTGTATGAAACCACGCATTCCGGACTCAGAGATATATTTTTTTTTTTTTATTAATGGCCAACAGCGGGGAGCTCCACGGCCAACAAAATCAAATATTAGCGAACGTAGTAGTCTCAAAGGAAAGATATCAGCACTGACAAGCACAAGACAAACACAAACACCCAGTCCTGCTCCCGAGGAAGTGACATTAAATGACACTTCCCCGGCCGGGAATCGAACCCGGGACCCTTGACTCAGCGGTCAGGAACGCTAACCACCGAGCCAAGCGGTCGGACACTCAGAGATAGACTGGGCCGAGGAAACGTCTGCCAAACTGCCAACTCGACTTGATGACGTTATGCGATAGTTTTCTGTTTGTTGGCCACCGTCTCTCCTTGCAAGCCATGAGTTGCGAGGAGTTCGCTGGTGTTCCGGAATTCTAATTGGATAAGACTTTTCGTCACCGAAGTTGAAAGCCGGAGTGTTGCCACTGTGTTGCCAAGTCTACAATCGATTGTGAAGAATGATGTGTTGCCGCATCTATTTTGCATTCTGCTACCACTCCGCGGCGTTGCCAAGATATTCGTCGACAGTTGAAGATATGCTGTGTTGCCATTGTTTAGCTTTCTGGATGTTTCCGAAAGACTGAGTGGAGGGGATGCGTGTCTAGTATATATAGGGGTGCGCCAGCAGCAAATGGTCAGAGACGGCGTGCTGGTAGCATGTTAAGTTAAGTATTTTTCTTTAAATGTCACTATGCCCGATTAGAGTTTGATTGATTAAAAGTAAATTCTATGGGTATGGTTAGTCTCGTTTTTGGTATTATTTTATTATTATTGTCATGGTTCATGTTGGTCTAAAAATAATTGTGAGAAATCCGCAATGAATTTAAGTTACTATGGGGACCAAGGTTTTGTCCATATTACAGTTTTGTAAAATTGTTTGAATCATTTGAAACAATAATATCTTGGAATGTTCGTATACCAAAGGGGCGAGTTTGTTATCATTGATGTATTTGTGGTATGATTAATGTCTTTGTATATCAAGGGGCGTGATTATTATAACTAATGTATTTTTCTTTGTTTGGAGTAACTTTGGAAATTTTCATATGAGTTTGGAGTTTGAAGGAATTG
>PNEQ01055990.1:0-20104 GCA_003012365.1 Medauroidea extradentata
AGAGCGCACGCAATATGCTCGTATGATGTCATGTCATGTCCCATCGCAAAGACTTGCACAGGATACGAACCCGTAACCCCACCCCTCCCACACCACAAACTTTGTACAATACCCGAGGGAATACTTAAAGGCAGGCCGTAATAATACTTTCGTATGTACGGGCTACAGTCCAAAGAGGTTTTATTTATGGTGGGTTGGCCAAAAAAAAAAAAAAACCCCGCAACTCCACAGACTTAACTACAAATTATTCAAGACAGGCCATGAGAGTTATTTCGCGTGTACAGGCTATAGTCCAAAGAGGTTTAAATATAAGCAAGAAATAAAAAGGAAACAAATTTTGAACTATTTCAGGTGTTACGAAAGATTATTCTTAAACACGTTTTATTTTTTTAATAGGCTTTCAAGGACGAATTTCCAAAAATCGTTAAATTACTTTTTAGGTATTTACTTATGTTTCATTATAAGACAAAAGCCACCTCGATATCTCTAACGGTTTAGGTGATACGACTGATTAATTAAAAAACGGTTTTATTTTTTTACCGGCTTTCAAAAACGAATTTTGAAAAATGCTGAAACTACTTTTTAGGTATTTGCGTAAGCTTCATTTTAAAGAAAAAATCACTTCGATATCTCAGGTGTTTTAAGAGGAAGAGAGGATTTACTGTAAACGAATTAAACGGCTTTTCACCTCCTTAATATAAATATTTCGAAAAATCCTGAAATTTGTTTCTAGACATTTGTATTTGCGACCTAACGAAGTGAATAAGACGACGATAGCCCGTCGGGTTCGAGAAATATCAAAGATTTGCAAAAAATACATTTCACCCCGTTTCACCACCTTAATAGCCGAATTTCAAAAGTTTCTTTCTTAGTGCGCGCCTACGCCACAATGGGAAACTTCCCTTAAAATTTCACGTTTCTAGGTCCAGTGGTTTGGGCTGGGCGTTGATGATGAATGAATGAATGAGTCAGTCAGTCAGTGAGAGGGGCACTTCCTTTTATATATATATATATATATATATATATATATATATATATATATATATATATATATATATATATATATATATATATTACTGGTTACGTTAGTTTTTTTAATAGAATGTTACAAAGAAGATTACTTTTTCAACTAAAATTACGTCTTATTACATATATTATAAAGATTATGGATCTTAATATGTGAATGATTTATATGTACAACTTATTTACAGAGAGTAGACATTCGAAGTTGCTGAGAATGTAGATACGAAATGAGTGAAACTTTTTTGGATACAAATTTTTTAGTGACAGACACATTTATCTAGACCTAAGATCTTGCATTTTGATATAGTTATAACTGTGTGTTTGGAAATCAACATAACCGTAGCTGTTATCCAACATATTCAAAAATTACATCTAAAATATTTAATTAAAGAATGCGCGTGTTAGTTTTAACCGGTAGTCGTTTTTATTTAGACAATTTTGCAAATTTCTAATTATAATATAAACTATTTACTATGTCATTGAATCTAATAGTAATGGGGGTAATATACTTTTGTCAGCACGAACCGTTCCCACTTACCTGTTGGGTTCCTGTTACTGTAGAGAAGCAGAGATGTCGCCGTAAATAAGAAAATGGTTACTTAGAAACCCTTCACTGAAACATATTTATAAGGTTAGTGTTAATAATCTGCCCTGCGCAGTGAGAAGCTTGTGACGCTGAACAGCTGCCACAATACGTACGTAAGTGGATTTTGATCTATTTTACCGGTAGGATAAGAACATTCATTATAATTTACATAATGCTTCTTAAGTCTAGCTCGATCAGAAAAATAAAGTTCCTATTCATTAACATGTTTCTAGATTTTCATTTACAAATATAGTACCTTACATCACTGCAAATAGTTTAACTGTCAATTAGTTTTTGAAGAATAAAATCACGTGTTGCCAGATGTTATGTGTTACGGGAACGTTTTAATACTTAAACTGCAGTGTTTTTTAAATGAATTACAATACAATGATAAAACTTTTGAACAAGAATTTAGATAAATTAGCTTTCCAAAATATTATTGCAAACATAATTTGCAAGGCGAATTAAATATATATATTTATTAATTTATAAATTGTAACTGGCTGCGGCCTACTAATTGTCTGGGTATAGAAAAACGTTTTTGAAACTTATGATTTCGCTTGAACTTAAACTCAAGTAATATAAATAACTGGAACCCTACAAGCAAAATCTATGCACATTGTGTGTTCGAGAAAACGTCGGATGGGCGGGTTTTTATAAACGTACACTTTGTGAAATACCATAAGGAAAGCAATAACGGTGTTATATTCAATAGTTCTAACATCTCCTTTGGGGCACAGTTGGCCGACTGTGGTTTTACTGATGGCACTGCTGGTTTATTGCTAGCCCTGAAAACTGATGGCTTTGTTAGTATGGCCCTGTTACGGCTAACTACCGGCAACAAGACATTTGGAATGCCAGGTATGGCACATTTACGGAACTCTGATGGATGTGGCACTTGTGGCTGGCTGTAGGTATACTGCTGATGATACAGAAGTGGCTTTCCAGCTGTAATTCAGCAGTAGCTACGTTCCAGTAAACCATTTGTTGGCCAGTGATGACATTCCACTTGTGTTTCGTGTATGGCACGAGACCTATGGGCCACGCATGGTTTTTCTTACCTATGTGGAAATATACAATCGGCCGTTAGCTGATTTATTGCTGGCCCTGCTGTGCAGCTGCTGGGTTTGATAAATAATTGTTCTACTGAACTGGCCCAGCTATGGCTGACTAACGGAAGTGAAACATTCGGAAATACATTTATGACCCCTTGGTGGAACATAAGTGGCCCTGTGCTGGCACATCGGTAATGTGCAACATACTGCACACTAGCAATAGTTGAGGTTACGTTAGCTAGTTTACTGTCGGCACTGCTGGGTAGCTGCTGGATATGATATGCTTCTACTAAGCTTGTCCAGCTATGGCTGACTTATGGAACATTCGGAACGCCATTTGTAACACACTGACGGAATTGGGACATATGTGGAACTAAGACTTTATGCTGACACATCGGAGATGGCCCACGTGCTACGTACCAGCAATTATTGTAGGTTGTTGGTTTTGTTTTCTACAAGATTTATGCTTTTAAATATTTACTTTAGTGCGAATATGTAAACAAGAAAACATATTACAGAGTTGTTTCATAACACACAATATACTTTACAATGTTATGAATCAATACAAAGTAAAAGTTTCTTATTTTAACTACAATATTATGCGTAGAGCCAGTGATTTTCGGTGAAAAGAATTCTGCAACAACTTGCTCCAATGCCTTACGTGCACACCTGCAACTCTGGTTCGTGGTTATTGGCAGAATATAGTAGGGCAGAGGCGTGGCACATTTGACTGTTCCAACCAGAACAATGTTACCGCAACACCACATGTCCGTGATTTACAGGTAGGACACCGAGACGCCGAAAGTTAAAAACTTCCAATCACTGACCTTGAAGCAGAGGAACAGGGGTTCACATAAGGCACTGAAACAAATTGTTGCATAATTCTTTTCACCAAAAATAATTGGCTCTAATTATGCGTAATTTAGGAGTACACAAAAATATTCTATAAATGAATCACACACAACTCATCCTCGTGTATTCACTGTGGTCTTGTGGCTATCATGGGTGTCTGTTAACGTAAGGATAGTAGGTTTGAATCCCGGCAGCGACAAAGAAATTTTCAAGTTAATATCGAGACTCAATGTCGGTAAATAAAAAGTATCAAACAGGAAACATTTAATAACGATACAACTGTAAGGTAAAAATATTCTTTGATATTAATATCACACCTATGGCATGCAATCAATGGGCCAGCTGTGGCTGTGGAGCGATTCATTGGTGAACCATTGCTGGTGCAGGCATGGTAAGCCCCATGTAAGCCAGCTGATGGCTGGGAAGTGCAAGATTGCTGTCCCGTCGCTGGTACATGCATGGCAAGCCATATGTAAACCAGCTAATGGCTGTGAAGTGGGACATTGCTGTGCTATCACTGGTACATGCATGGCAAGCCCTCTGTAAACCAGCTGATGGCTGTGAAGTGGGACATTGTTGTGCTATCGCTGGTACATGCATGGCAAGCCCTCTTTAAACCAGCTGATGGCTGTGAAGTGGGACATTGCTGTGCCATCGCCGGTAATTGCGTGGCAAGCCATATGTAAGCCAGCTGATGGCTGTGAAGTGGGACATTGTTGTGCTATCGCTGGTACATGCATGGCAAGCCCTCTTCAAACCAGCTGATGGCTGTGAAGTGGGACATTGCTGTGCTATCACTGGTACACGCATGGCAAGCCCTCTTTAAACCAGCTGATGGCTGTGAAGTGGGACATTGCTGTGCCATCGCCTGTAATTGCATGGCAAGCCATATGTAAGCCAGCTGATGGTTGTGAAGTGGGACATCAATAGGGCATTGCTGTTAGGACGCATGGATCATTCATGTGCCATTCTTGTTGTACCACTGTTGGACCATTACTGGGCCAATTAATGACATCCCACGGTGCATCTTCAGGCCCAGCGATGGTGCTGCGTGATTTCCGTCAGTTGGCCAACTGTTTTCCAGCAGTGCATACCAGCTATATTCCAGAGGTGGGTCATATGCGTTCTGCTACATGGGTTATGTCTTGTAACGTTCGTATGTTTATTTAATTATGTAATGCAAAAAACGTGTAGTAAAAGAACAACACAGTCTTCACAAAATGCATTGTGAAAATCATTCACTAAAAAAAATAATTACGTTAATTTTAGACTACTTATAATACAAATAATTCATTAGGATAAATAATTACAATTATTGTTATTTTTAGAGTTTGTGCAAACCAGTTTTTTACAAACGTGTTCCAAATAGCGCAGGTATACATCTTATTTAACAGAATTTAACGTTGACTGCAACTAAGCATTTCTTAATTGGCACAAAGACAGCAGCGGCGCGGCGTTAAACAGCACGGGGCTCAGCGGAGGACGTATACGGCGGGGCTGGGAGGGGAACACCTTGAGAGAGCAACCCGAATGCGAGGCAGACGTTGTTGACAGTTGTGTCCGATATATAAATGTTCGATTATGTTGTATGCTATAAGTTTGTTTCTAATTGTATTCGATTATATTTTCTCGATGCTTAGATTCGTTTCAAAGTATTCAATATTTTTCATACGACATCTGTCAATAGATTTTCGAGGTGTCACTTTTTACGTCACTGTTTTAGTTGTAATTACTGTAAGGTGTCGCTTTAGGCAGTTGTGTACATTCGTAAATTGGTTCCATTAGGTACTGCTACATTATCAAATTAATGTGACTTTAAAAACATTTTTGTCAACTTTAGTAATTTTCGTAAAATTTGTTAACATCTCGGCTGGCACCGACTGCAAAAATAACATTAATTTTATATTACTGCCCTAATAAATTGATTGTATTTTAAGTAGTCTAAAATAAACATAATTATTATTTACTTTTTGTTGCATTTTTCCAGAGTAGATTTTTTAATATGTTGCTTTTAGTTATTTCTTGAATAGGTAAATTTTATTTCTTCAAAAACGTAAATTTGAAAACGTATTTAGAAAGTTTTTTTTTAATATTTTGGAACTCAGAAAATAAGAATTGGGTTGCATACTGGATTTAGGAAGCCAAAGAATGGCAAATGAAAATTCCCGTGTCGTGCCTTGGTTTCTGGTTTTAGGTAAGGCCGGCAGCTCTGCCTGAGAGAGTGGATAGGGCGAGATAGGATGAGTAGAAATCAGTTGAGGTAAGCATGCACACGAAAAACGTCAGAACAAAAAAATCGCCCAGCAGCAACATACTTAACATTTCGCCAAATGAAAAATCCAGTCTGATTTATCCGGGATTGGAGCTTGGATCATAATAGCGGTAGGCAAGCGAGTTGACAGCTGCTCTAACACAGCGTTGTCCACAAAAATATTACTTCATAAAATGTTACTTGATAAAATTAGTTTTGTACCAATTTGTAATTACAACAACTTTATTTGCGAATAAAAATTCTGGAATAATTCCAATCTCAACCATTTAAATATAATTTTTGCACAGAGGGCCGAATACATTTGTTTTTTCTTTTTTCACAAGAAAAACTATTTGTTTACGAAATACTTGAATATTCTTCCAATAAAGAGTAGCACGAGCTCAAATATATACCGGGTTGCATTCTATGACTCAGATAGCACGATTTTCAACACACTACACTACTGTGGCCATGCGCCATTGAAATATGCTTTCCCAGAAATCTTACTATGAGACAAAGAAAAAACTTAAAAAAAAATCATTTATCTTATGTGTGTGTGTGTGTGTATATATATATATATATATATATATATATATATATATATATATATATATCAGGGACGACAAAAAATTGCGGTGGAGTATATCTACAATAGTAGAGTATGTTGATATGTCCCATTACAAGAAATACTCAAATATATTACGATATTTTTTGCTATTGTTTACTACAAGATTAAAACTTTTGTAATAGATAAGTAAAGAAATAAATATATATCAGCAATACGTACAAAGTCATGAATTATATGGCTTAAACGTTTACTTCTAACACAGGGCGAACACATTCTTGCGAACATCGCTGCTCACTGCTGAACACAACACTGAACACAATTTCTACGGTGCTATTTCATGACTAACAGTGCCAAGGCGGCCTGAAACAACACTTCTGAATAATTTTATGAACCATAGTATCAATAAATTTATCTTCGACCATCGTATCATTTATATGTGTGATTTAATACAAATAGGTATTTCGATTATGTAAGAATGTTTTTTTCCAACTCCAACTAAGTTTAACAATTACATAGCAACATTTAAAAGCCACACTGTAAACATAAATATAAGCAACAACCAGTGCGCTCGCGGCTTTGCTCACGAGTCACGTGTATAACTCAGAGCAGATAACTCTTTGTACACCAGATAGATAGGTCAGTCATCAAGAGCTAGAATGACAAACCTGCTAGTTGAGTTAACTCCGCAGCAAGATAAGTATCTATAGCTGTCCACGCGAAAATCTGTCTTAAGTTTGTTCCTGCCACTAACAGCGACGGGAAACTGGCGTAATGTCTAACGGCGTAATGATTAACTCACTTTTTAGACATTACGCCTTTAGGCGTTATGCCGTTAGGCACTACACCCTTAGGCACTGAGCCGGTGACACGTCGTTTTAGGCACTGCTCCGTTAGACGTTACAGCGTGTACTCACAGCGACTTCACCTGGGTCTTATTTATAGTTACAGCAAAGTTGACGTTGTGGGGTGATTACAAACTGTTAAATGTAAGAGGTTAATCAATTCAAATGCGCAGTTTACGTGGTATTAAGACTGATTTGCCTCGAGCACAAACATTGGAGATGTTTCCCTCAGTAAAATATTTGTTTTTTAAAATTCTTCACTTGAAGTTAAGTGGCATTATGTAAATTTTGCGTGATAATGTTTTACTGAAATATAAATATTTCGCTGACATATAAATATTTTGGTGTCCCAACCTTGGGGTTACTGAGATAGTATAAGTGGGATAATGCTGTCGAGGAACTTTATTTGATAGTGGACTGCATAATCCAGTTTCGTTACTTTTGAACGACTTCACCCAAACTACACTAATTTCATATGCTTTGCGGTATTTTTGTGTCAGACTGCACGTATGCACAGCCTTTGAAAGAAATTTCAGCCCAGAACCACCCGAACAATAGATAGGAGCTACAAATGACTTCGCCACATAACGTCGTAACGTCGAAATTATTCATGAAACATGGTTTTAAAAAAAAATACTTATTTCTTGGGCTCATAGAGGTTGTATAGTACTGTGTATCAATAGAACTGTAGAATGAAACTCCTGTATAATTTATTTCTGGCTGGCAGTTCTTGCTTTATGGATCGTCTGAAATTTCACAAACAAAGTTTTCTATCTAATTAAGTTAGGTAATGAAATAAAAAACGCCATTACTTGTTCAGCTCTACTTGTTAGACAAGTATCATCGGCTGATTGAAAACAAATTTCATGCATTTTTAACCCCTTTAGGTGACGATTTCCGAAAAATCTTAATTTCACGCCTTAAATATTTGTTCAAGTATCCAAGTGAAGTGAAAATCACGACGATAGCTAATTAAGCCAAAGCAAAATCAATTGTCCATTACAAATAACTTATCACTCCTGCACAGTAGTAGGAGTTAGTCGAATTTTAAAAAATCTTTAAACCTTTTTACGGCCATTTACGTAGTCATCACCCTGAAGCAAAAATAAACTGAACATTTCGATGGGTTCGATGTACACGAAAGATTTATGTAAAACACATTGAACGTCTTTTCACCTCCTTAGAGACTGAATTTCGCAATATCCTTTCATCACATTTTAGACGACTTTACTGATGGGTCTTAGACGTGAAAAACACGACATTAGCCCGTTGGGTTCAAAATATATAGGCAATTAATTAAAAACACATTTCGTTACTTTTCGCCCCTTTTGACCTCCTTATGTGAGGAATTTTGAAAATTTGTTAAATTACTTTTTAGGTATTTTAGTATGTATCAATTTTAAATAAAAATCATCTCCCTATATAATAATCAATGGGATCAATACACATCGATAGTGAATTTAAAACATATTTTACCTTTTTTAACCTCTTTGGTGCCAAATGCGGAAAATATATTTTTATAGTACTGGGTATATTTACGAAAGCATCAATCTAAAGCAAAGAGCACGTCGATATCTCGATTGGATATATACATATGGAGGAATAATCGAAAACACGTTTCACGTATATTCACCTCCTTGATTGAAGAATTTCGAAACATCGTGGAGTCCTTTCATAGACATTTGTATACGTAACCAATTAAAGTAAAAATTACGACGCTAGCCAATTGTGTTTCAAAGATATAGACGATCCATAAAAAAAAACTATTTTGCCCCTTTTTAATGTTTGGAGGTCGGATTTAAAAAAAAATCGTAAAAACTACTATTAGGTTATTTAGGCTACGTAAGCAACATTTTGAAGTGAATATCAACACTCTGTCCTGAAGGATTCCATAGATATCGATAGTTAATCGCAAAAACATTTAAGGTATAGTAACCCTCTTAAATGTTGAATTTTGATAAATTCTGAAATTTGCTATTATGCATTTTTATGTGTGTCCTATTAATGGAAAAATAACGATGATAGGCCGTCTGTTTCGAGCTCTATCGACGTTTCTTCGGAAATACATTTCACCCTTTTTAACCCCCTTCTAGGTCCAATTTCGAAAAAATACCTTCTTCGTGTTCTCCTTCGACCTGAGTGGAACCCACACAACAATTTCACGATTCTAGGTTCAGTGATTTGGGCTGCAGTATGATGTGTGGGTCAGTCAGTCAGTCAGCAAGCCAGTCAGTCATTCAGTCAGTGTTCATTTATATTTAGATATATAACTTCACCTGTAACCGTAAATAGCAAAACTATTTCTTTGTGATACGAATTTTAACAAAATAATATACATTTAGAAAATAAGATTTGGTTTCTTTTACAGGATTATAAAGAAAATAAATTATCCTTATTTTTTTAAAAAATTCCAGTTTTAAAAATATTGAAATTTTTTAGTAATTGTTTTTCCATGTATATTTTCTTCTGTAATCATTAATTACTCTTTGCTAAATGAGTTATACTAACGCTTACTCTTACATTTTATTGCCTAACCAACTATTGTACCGGTAACCCTCAGTTTACTTTAAAAAAAGTTCTTACTCTGTGAGACTTGAAATCCTAATTTACTATTTTGAATGTTATTATATAGCCTAACCATTTGAGCTGCTGTAGGTTTTCATACAACGTGACAATGCTGATAACAGTATTAATTATATCTAGCAATATATACATTACATAGTTCTACGTAAAAACAGCTAATTGCGTCAGAAAGTAATTCGGGCTTGTTTCGACTTAACTCCAGAACTTACAAATAATACAGATAGGATCATATTGTGGTTCTACTATTGACTGTGCGAATTTAATACCTCAAAAATAAAGATTTTGTGTATTTGCATTACTTTGTCATATAGACAATATAAATACTAACAATATTTTTATAAGGTTTATAAAATCACCTATGAATAACGAATTCAGCATTCGCAGGAATAGCACGTTTATTACTTGTACATATTTATTACGGTGAACGTTAACACGTTAAATTATAAAAATATAATAATATTTATAAATTGTAACAACTTGACAGTTCATATTTTATTTTACACAGACGTATCAAACTTTCATAATACGTTTACCGTGTAATTTCAGAGCTTTCGTAACTTCGGAGATGATATTAAAATAGTACGCAATGATTACAAACTTATACTTACCGCAAATTAAGTAGGTAAAGTAAAAAATCTGTGAAAATAAAATACCAATCAAATTTATTTGGGAAACTGTTGTTTAGGAAAGTAATTATATTCCTTCCAAACCATAATTAAATGCACGCAATACGATTATTTCACATTGGAATATTTTAATGATACGTAACATTGCAATATTTTTATATTAATTATTAGGAAGCAATACGTATACTTATTACAATTTGATCGTAGTCTACTGATAATTTCACATATTTACAAGTATACTTCAAGAATTTAGCTGGACCAGATAATACCGACAACTTGGAGACTGGCACTTGGGACATCCAGCTAAATCAAATTACGGAAAAATGCAAGGATGGAGATGTTGTCGATATTACTGCGTTAGTTTCAGGTACAGTTTATTCTGCCAGTAAATATTTTGTAAATACTGAGCAAAAAAATGTGCTGACATTTTGGTATCGTAAATATTTTTTAAGATTCTCAATTTTAATGAGATTTCGATAACAATGCTTTCTCTGTTTTTCCGCCCGCCTTCCCCTTAATTTTATATCGTGGTTTAAACTGAAAAGATCATTCGCACTTTACTCGCTTAACATCTTCATGAACCATAGTCTCATTTGTAGTTCAGTAATATAACGCAGAACAAGATGGTTGGGTATTGTTGTAATCAGCAGACACTTACCGCTGACTACCACATTGTAAAATTTTTGTACTTTTACAAAGAAAATCATTCGAAACCCAGTCACATTTGTAAAACTACAATAGCTGTCCTTGCATTAAAACACAAAGTGTATGATTGTAAAATTATAAAGTTCTTCATTCAATAAGGAAAAAAAATATATTTAAATGCTCATTGTACTTCACAACTAACACTGAACTTATTCAAAATATGTTTCGAATAAAGGACGTTTGGATAGAATTATTTAGAAAATGAGAAACATATGTAGGTGCTAAGTTGCAAACCTTTCTCCCCATGCTTAAATTCTACACATCTTACCCTTAGAACACTGTGACATCTGCAGTGCTGACTCTTTATTTATTTGTATACATGCAATGCACAGTTCTGTCATCATTATTTATTTTAAAGCACGCAATTATTATAAATATTAACTTCATTCCAGAAAAATGCTTTCTAGATGTTGTGATCTTTGCATAACTAATTTCAGGCGATCCTATGATTTTGGTATACTACACATCTTTTTCTAATTTTTTTCTGCATGCAAAATCCTTTTAACATTATAAACAAATTTTTTACGAGGAAAATTTTTCAACATATACAAAAGTTTGTACAAGTACAAAGAAGTGTCTTGTAATATTTTACAAAAAGAAATTACAGTGCAGGAACGGTCGGTGTATAGGTACAAATAATTGACAGTTATTTTCATAATTTTTGCGTAGTAATACATATCATATGAAATTTTTTTCTGAATTCTATGTATCGTACACATATACTGCATACGAAGTTGACTCCACCATTACTTATTTCGTTCATTCTGTATTCATAATTTTATAATGCTAGACGTTTGTATATTTTTTTTGCATAATACGACTTATATCATGAAATAATTTCGGCAACTTCATCAAACTTAGTGCACATACTATATACAAAGCTGACATGTCTTTTGCGTATCACGTACATCTTTTTGTAATATTTTGTAAACGGCTGCTATGTTTTTTATATTTATGATTAAAAAAAACTCTCAGAAAATATTTTTACCGAATTCAATAAACTGGGCACGCGTATATTACTAAGTAAGCTGACTTACGTTTGCATATTTCGTTTATCGCTTGTATAAATCAATAATATCACTTAATATTCCTACATGTACGTAATCGATTTTAACTAACTGGGTTAATTTTACCCACTTTGAGGAAAGTAGGCTTATCAGTAATGCTGGTATTTTCTTGTTCTTTTTTGTTAAGCTAATAAGTAAATATAGATTTTTTTTAAATTTCAAGACTAAATGTACATTGATATCCTACATCAAATTGTATTTGGTAGGATCATGCAGTTGCATGAGACAACAGCTGGAAACAAATATTTGCACATCTACTTTACCTGAGATTATGGTTTGATAGGCAGATTATCAATTTAATTAACAGATGGTGTAAATTCTAGTCATGTAATAAAAGCATATGTTCAACTGTCGTGGTGCACATTCATCAACGCAACTACCAGGCAACAAAGTAGATGTTATTTTATTTAATAAGTTAGTGAACTGAAAATGTAGTGGTATTTTGTAAATAAACAAGAAACGAATAATTCATACAGGTATGTGAAAATTTACGTTATTTTATTACATGCTTTGTACATTGTTTTAAAAAAAATTTACTATTTTAATGGATTACTATGAAGACAAAATTGAATTCTCTTGCAGGCCCTGTAGAGAGATGAACATGCTGTGATTACATGATGACCGCCAAATGTTTATTATTAATATTTAATATGGTGCAATTTTAAAGAAATGAAAAATATTATATCTGAACGGATGATGGGTTTTAATACGTTACGTTCCTAAATAAAAAATATTGATTCGGTCAATATTACCTCTGCAATCAAAGTATCCACTTTTACGGTGTTTGATTTGTAGATATGTCTAACAAACGTTTTTTTCTGTAGTTTTTGAGGCATTATCGCTAATTTACTTATAACATTATCGGGTTCAACTATTATCAATTCATACGGAAATTAAAATATTCGAAACGCTGTAAAATACACCTCCAGAGTAAAGTTCTGTTAGAGTAGATCGTGCTTGCGTTCCGGTACATGGAATTGTAAATACATTTTTCATTCATTGGAGTACGGTTGTGCCATTTTCGCTGACTATTTCGAATTTTATGGGTATTTTCACATCAATATTGTAATATTTCTTTCTTATACTTATGTGTGACTTAATTTGAAAGAAATATTTCCTGTAAAAATGATAAAAGTAATTTAATTTCTTTCTGCTTAATTTGAGTAATTTTCTTAGTAAACTTGTATATTTTCTTTTCAAATGAAATTTTTTGTAATTGTAATGACATTCACAAAAACATAAACAGATTATTAAACAATGTGTAATGCCACTTCAGGCTTGCTAAAACATACTGATGCTGAAATTGTATGCATTTTTCAAATCCATTCAAGCCTTTTTATGTGGAAGGTAACGTACAAATTTTATTTTACATCTGCTTGCATTTGTCTATGATTTTCTTCTCTAGCATAAATCTTGTGCTTTCATGTTATTAAGCTATTCATTTAATATGTCCAGTAATGTGTACAAGTTAAAAAGGGTCTTGGACAAAGAAATTTCAAACCGCTGCTCATATGCAATACGTTTAAATGATTTGATTTATTTTACTCCAATAGTTCAGAAAAAGAATTTTATTACCAGTTAAAAAATGTAAAGAAATATTAGTCAGGTAACGAAGCCCCGAATATTAAACTGCTCGTGAATGGGCTTTGGTCTGAATGCTGCTGTTTATAAACACTACGAATATGTCAATATGTAAGCTTGTAATGAGAAGGTTTTATACCTGTTACTACTTTAAGATCAGAATTTTGATCGTGTTACATGTACTATTTCAGAAAATCAAGATGCCTAATACCGGGGGGCTTTATTTTTTGACTATACACTGTGTTTCCTGAGCGTATTGCCCAATCTGATTGTGAGACAACTGGATCTGGAGGGATGTTGTTTTCTATCTCTAGCAAGAGAAACAAAACAGGCTACTGGAATGCTCAGGTACAGTTCAAACAATTACAATTATACAAACAGTTTAGTCGCATTCCTAGTAAGCTATGGCAGACAGAGAAACTTCCAAAGAGTTATGAATTGGATAAAGAAACATTTGTGATATATTTTTAGAATACTAAGTGCACTTTGTTTATTATTGACATAATAATGCACTAGTTATCTTTAATATGTTTCATAAATAAATTGAAGTTTTCCCAAATAACACCTTACACGCATATGTAATTTTATGCAGGCACGTATGCGTATTATGTAAAAACGAGTTTCTTTCCCATTCTATGCAAGTAAAGCAATTTCATCGTAACATTTCAAAGACTTATTTTAAAAAATTCCAGAAAGAAACCCATCTTCGATCCGTTAATGAGATAAATCATTATTTTTTAAATATAAATATTCATTGAGGAAATAATGTTTCTATAGCAATACACTGAATACCATAACATTAAATTTTTGTTTATATTTACCTAATTAATGTAAAAAAAAAATTTTTACAATATCAGTCACAAATATGTTTAGAAGTTAAATTAAGTTACACTTTCGGAAATAAATTATAATTAAACTATTGCTAACAACTATCATTATGTATAAACAACTACAGTAAAAGTCACATCCAGATTCATAACTTAAGTGTTTGCAATCCTTCATTATTAAAATCCTATGTAATTTTTTGGCTGTTATAATATATTCTAAATAAAATCATAACAATCTTCGTTTTCTAATGAACTAATTTTATTAACAAAAATGGTCTTCGTTTTATTGCAGTTGCAATGGCTGTATGACAGCAGTACTCATAAATTAATTTTATTCCTTTTGTCAGTTGTTCTTATACGTTTCCATGCTGATATTACGGGGTAAATTATATACACCAGTCAATAAATAACATTATTATTTCGTAAAAACAGATAATTAAGTTTTTCTTTGAAATATGAATTTTTACTTTGATTTAAATTTCCAATTTATAAATAACGTACGTAATAAAATAATTCAGGCTGCTAGACGTCTGGCACAAGTAGTTTTACATTATAAATGTAAAATGGGAATTATGCTTATGTAAGTACCTAAAAAGTTATGCAAGTTTTTTCATTTTATAATATAATACAACTTAATTATTAACAAGAAAACTTAGTTCGTAAAACTTTCAAGGAAGACGATCTGAAAAGCAAGTAAGACCAGAGGAAAATAAGTTACACAGGAGTTTCGTTCTACAGTACTACCGAGACGTGTTGTACAACCTCTATAAGCCTAGGCAAATTAATACATTATTTTTAAAATTAGTTGTCATGAATATGGTTTACGTTATGTGGCGAAAAGTGAATGACTTTGAATGTGTTTTAGATAAATCCTCGAAATTTATCGAACCCTTCGTGATATACAGTTAATTTTTGCTTCAGGATGATGAATACAGGAATAATCGCAAAACGGTTCTAAAATTTTTCAAAATTAGAACACTCAGTACTGTACAGGGGTCATATGTGTTTTTTAAATAATGATCTATTTTGATTCGACAGAAGGGCTACTGTCTAGATTTTCACTTAAATTGGATACTTATACAAATTTCTACGGTGTGAAATTAAAATATTTTGAAATTCGACAACCTAAAGGGTGAAAAAGCACAAAATTTGTTTTCCATCAACCCATGATATCTATCTAACCAGTAGAGATATTAAGGTGTTGTTTGTGTCAGAGTGACGCTTACGTATGTATTTAAAAAATTATATGTAAGTATTTTTACTTAACAAGAAAACCTGTTTAATAAGAATAAAACTAAGTTTGTAAACTTTCAAGGCACACGATCCGAAAAGCAAACACGACCAGCGAAAAATAGACAAGTCGTGTTAAGTCAAAAAGGGCCTTACCTGGAAAAAATTCCCTTAAAGGAATACTTGACACATGCGTAACACTAGTACATCGTAACAACATATCAATAGTCAACACTTGTGGGTGCTGTGCTATGGCCGCCATATTGGAAAATGTTGGCTGATGTTCATTATTTTGGCTATATTTCGAAAACTGTTACTAATATTTAAAAAAAGTTTAAGTTAAAATTGAAGTACATTTAAAAACACAAACTTTACCATAGAGAAAAATGTTTTGTATCTGCATTGGTTTCTGAGTTATTTGCAAGTTACAATTATTTAACTCAATTTGTGTTCAACTTTTTAAATATAAAATTGCAATATCTTGTTAGATTGCTAGTTATATCTGTAAAACTTAAAGAGGACGGGGTACATAATTCAACACTAAAGGCATTAATCTATAACTGTAGGTTTCTTAAAGCCAATTTGCGAAAATTAAACAACAGTAATCCTAGGCAATATTTTTAGCAAACGTTTTAAACAAAATTGTTTCCGGCGTTACGAACTTCTGAGACACAATATCTGACGCCGGAACCTCGTGCATTTAAGTGCGGCGCAAGAGATTACGCGTAACGAATAAGTAATTCTGGATAAATAATAACTCACAAAGTTGGCAAATACCATTATCTAGGATTGTCACTGAGTAATTTATCCATATTGGCTTCGAAAAAAAGCGTATAAATCAATTTATGATTTCAGCGTTTATTTATCTACTACGCACTCTTAAAAAGTATTTCTTAAAACACGTTTTAGATTTAATTTTGGTTTCTATTCTGTATTACGATATGTAGTTTATTTATTTATTTATTTATTTTTGGTTGGTCGATAATTCAACAATATTATAATAAGCGGGATTTCATTTCTGAACATAATGAACATGTCATCATGTTAGCCCCAATTTAATTTACTCCTAACGCAAAAGGTACAACGTAAACACAGACAATGCATTTTTACATATTCTATCCAAACTCAAGGTCACAATAGATGTAAGGAAAGTGGGAATTTTAATATTTACTATCATTTAAAAGTAAAATTATAAATTATACAATAACAATACTTCGTGTTTCAACTACTAAAGGTTTAAATTTTTTTATCTACAAACTCAGCAAGCATAGTTGTCTTCAATGTCCACATCAGGTGAGTTCTCACATGTTAGGCCTTCACATTTACCTCACATAGCTGAGCAGAGGAGACCTGCTTGTTTACACTCGCTTGAATCACGACATGTCTTGCATTTACATGAAATCAAATTCAGCTGCCTATCTGGAGTTGGCGGGAGAGATTTCAGTCAATTTCAAAAAAGTCTCCATTCCCATTCACAAGGGTCCAGAACGTTTCCTAACCACTTCTGCAATTGGCAATAAACTCTGAAGCTGTGTTGCGCTGCAGCTGCCGATGTAGGAGGAAGTGTGACTAACTAAAAATTAGCCTGCAGCTGCTGTTTCGCTGTTAGTTGATTATACGTGTAAAATCTGTGCACATACAATGTTTTTTCCTTGATTTTCCATACAATGCAATAATACATTCCTCTCCTCCCGTATTAATCACTTCTTTTGGTGACGTCTTTTCGTTGAAAACCCTTACTGTTTTTCTAACCCCTTCATTCTTCTTTAATAAGTCGAGAGACTTATTTTCCCTTTCCTGAAAACAGCGGAGGTTGTGTAACAGCCAGATTTTGCATGAGAGAATAAAAGCACATCTTTAACATCATGATGAAGCTCTCGTTGCTTACAGATATCGAAAACACTTTCTCCTTTATTACCTGCTAATGGCCGAAAAATTAAAATGTTTGCTGTTGTGGACAGAGACGTCAGTAACAACAAAAGAGCAGTATCCTGTCCAACAACAACTACTACTGGTTCGGTATCAGCGGCATGCTGGAGAGCCACTTTAGTGATTAAAACATCAGCATCATCCATTGCTTGATGTATCTCAAATCCTCCCTTTGTGAATTCATGTGCAAGTACTGTGATGAGATGTTTTTTATCTATAATATTACACTGTAAAAAAACTTCCTACAATGTTTAGGAAGTAATTAACCTAAATGCAGTATGGAACTGTTACCATACTTCCGCCTTGTAAATATGCAAACTTTTACACTTGTTACAACACATGTCTGGTAACTTCAGTATACATTTGACGGTTTTGTAAATTGTTTAGGAGTGCTACCATGGCTGTCAGGGAAACTAGTCTACCATACCTACTTTCTCAGCTCTCCTGTACGCACGTGTGGCAAATTTACAAACTACTTTTTTGAGCGTACAGAGAAAGTTACACTAACGTAAGTATGTTTGTTGAACTGAACTTCGGGGACTTTTATCTTGTAACGAAGAGTGTGTGTTTCACCTTTGGCTTTTGGAGAATCAGGATAACCATCGAAAACGATAATATAATTCTTACTGAAGTGCCTTTCCATAGGACTTGTAAGCTTCTGTGACGTCACCGTACGTGCCCGGCCTAGGCCACACGTCACAGTACAACAGGTAGACTCTATCCAAAACATATGTACAATTCTGAGGGAATGTCACATTTTCCTTCTGTTGTTGAAACTACATTCCCTCTAATGTTAACAGTTGTATTACCTTTGCTTTTCTTGGAAAACTACATCAAAAAATGTTTTCCCCCTCAACGTATCTATACATTCCTTTCCCTTTTCAAAGGCAAGTTCACATGACACCATGCTGTCTCCAACGACACCAGATGATATACTGACTAGCTCCTATACAATCTGGAAAGGGTTATGTTGTTTCAGTCAGTTCAAGAATTTTTTTTCGTGATTTGCGTCCCTTGTCATGCTGCTGTTCTTTATAACTTTGTGTTGCTCTGATGTTTCGGGAGAAAAAATTGCACATTCTTCAACTTCTGTGGCAATTTATGATGCAACAAGGGGACACAAAATTCATCTCATTAGAGTATCTTCATTTAATCCTCGTCCTCTAGTCAAACCTCCGAATGATTTAATTGATCTCATCAGTATTTGCTCTGTATTCACATTAGTCCAGACGCCAGATCATTCTTTTTCTTGACGACATATTGTGAAGAAACTATCGGAAATAAGATTTTTAAAGTCATCCGGGGACATACTTTCTTGAACAAATTATGTAGTGAATAAATTGTCAACAAAACGTTAAATTGATTTATAACACAAGCCACAAACTTATTAAGATAATGGGGTTTTATTAAAATAATATATTGACGAAAATTTATTTACATAATCTTATCTAGCGAATAACTCGGAAGCGAACACATATAAAAAAGTTATTCCTTTATAGAATCAGTTTTTTTTAATGTACTTCAATTTTTGTTTGAACTTTTTAAAAATATGGTTAACTGTTCTCGAAATATGGCCAAAATAGTGAAAATCTGTCACCATTTTTCCAATATGGCGGCCATAGCATAACACCCATATGTGTTGATTTTTTATATGTTGTTACTGGGTACTGGTGCTATAAAAATGACCAGTATCTCCTTTAAGGGAATTATTTCCAGGTAAATTCCTAAAATAACTGGACTAAAATAAATTAAACCGAATTTTCACTCAACAGTAACCTACTGAGACGTGGTGTTGTACAACCTCTTTAAGCCAACGACATGAGTATTTCATTTTTTAAATTAAATTTGTTTTCATGAATTATTTCGACGTTACGTGGTGCAGTTGTTTTAAACTCTGGGCTTGAACTCCGTTAAAAGCTGCGTGGGAACGTTAAATTCTGACACACAAAACTGCAAGGCAGAACCAATTAGTGCAATTTGCTTATACATGTTTAAAAGGAGTAAAATGGATTATGCAGTTCACATTCCAATTAGGTTCCTCAACTACATCAACTCAAAATTATCATCTCGCTGATCTCAATGTTGTGACACCAATTAAGTTTCCGCAAACCCTTCGCTCACCAAAACTTTCTAATTACTATAAGTTTCAAATGAATATTCTGAAAATCGGTAATAGAGGGCACAGTCACCAGTGGTTGTGCACAGGGCAAATCAGACGTTTTTCATTCGATTAACCTCTTACATTTAGGAATCTGTAATTACCCCACTGCGTCAACTTTGCAGCACTGTAAATAAGGCTCAGGCGAAGTCGCCGTTAGTGGCAGGAGCAAACTTTAGACTGCTTTCCGCGTGGACAGCTATAGCTACTTAACCTGCTGC
>PNEQ01055990.1:20204-35115 GCA_003012365.1 Medauroidea extradentata
TATATATATATATATATATATATATATATATATATATATATATATATATATATATATACGCATAAACAAATATATTTTGGCGGTTAGAATTCATATAACTACAAAGAAAATATCTATGAGTAATATATTGGGTATTGTTTGTAAATGTTAAAGCATTGAATGTTAACAAGTTAAGATCCATTGATACAAAATAAAAATTACTTATACTTACTTATACTAACTTATAACAAATTGTGCATTTAGTATATTACTTCACACAGTCCTACGAAACACTTATAGTTTGTTTTACGTTTCTCAATATTATTTCAGATAATTTACAATTTTAGAGACGACTTCAAAAAGTAAGTATTGGATATAAATTAGTAACTACTTTATATTAAATCAGCGAAGAGAATCTATCGTAAAGTAAGATATAATTTAACACTTTGTATGGAAATTGTAGTATTAACCAATTATTATAATCCTTGAAGGGCCTATAAAATGCACCTCTTAAGATAATTTTTACGTAAGAATATTTTCATGTAAAGGAAACATTACAGAATTAGTATAGAACATATTTGAATACAGAGTATTTAATAATTATAATATGTTAATTTTGCTATCAATAATTACATACATTTGCAGGTACACTTCAAGCATACAGCTGGACCAGATAATACTGACAACTTGGAGACTGGCGCGTGGGATGTTCGGCTAAAACAAATTACCGAAAAATGCAAGGATGGAGATGTTGTTGATATTACAGCTTTTGTTTCAGGTACAGTTCATTCTGTCAGTACATATTTCGGAAATATGGAGCAAAACAATATGTGGTCGCTGTGTGATAAAGAAAATATGTTACAGGCTACATATTTTGATATACGCGAATTTGAAAACCGTGCATGTATTTCATGTAATTTTACCCTATATCTATGTTTAGAAAGTTGTTACCTGAAAATCATTAGAGTTTTTCGAACTAAACATTTGCATAATTCATCACAATGATTACAATAAGCAGATGTTTACTGTCGACTGATAATATATATTATTATTTCTTGTCTGTAACTGCTTATGAATTTAACAAATTTAAGTTTTCCGAAATGGCATTAAGGTATCTCCATTTTATATCATCGATAATCACTCGGAACGAATTTTCATGAATAGATACAATTTTCTGAATGCCCCAACAGCAAAATAAGAAGGTAGTATATTCAATTTCTTTATAAATGTGTTAACAGAAACACCATTAAGCCAGCAGTAACGCTTTAAACTCCCGTTGTCAGCTTACAGTACTATAACAGAAGATTAACTTCTATCGACGAAGGCACCACAATTATATTAATGTAAGTTATTTCATTAGTGTAATGCATTAGCGCATTTGGTCACCACCATTATTTATTTGCTTGGTTTAAGAAAAAATCATTAATGTTAGTATTCAAACGTAATGTTGGTATTTGCATAATTCAGTCACCTTTTGATTTACAGGGAGAGTATTTTGATTTGCAACTATGGTAAAAATAATATATACTATATAGAAATACAGTTTTGAAAATTTTTTAAATGTTTTCATTGCCTAGTATTACATATTATTTACCTTTACAACATGACTTATTTGTATATTTACGTAAAATAACTTTAATTGATCATGGTAATATAGTGCCCTGGCATAGTTTAATATAAATGGCAGGATCCTAATTTGATGAGAACTACTATCTTCTGTTAAGGTAAAAATTATGAAATCTCATAATCGCAAAATGCCAGTTAAGGTAGGAGGTCGAAAATTACTTATTGGCCTCAGTTAAAATGACTCGTACATAGGAAGCTTATGTTGGCAGAAATCCCTTTTTACTGCACTAACAACTGCAATATAAATATACTGTTTGTGTAGCTCCTCCTGCAAGAGCTGGCCAAGGCTACCAGCTAGTTCCTGGTCTAGGATACTACAAGCTACACACCACACCCAAGACGTGGCCTGAAGCCAGAGAAACTTGTCGCTTAGAAGGTGCTCACCTGGCGATAGTCAACTCCGAGAAGGAACTGAACGCCTTACATGGAATATTTAGTCTTCATCCTAAAATACGAGATGGCTGGGAAAATAACGTTGCGTTCCTCGGCTTCCACGATCTGTTTGCTGAAGGACAGTACGTTACTATATTTGGCAAGTACCCTCAAATGTTTTAACCGTTGAATCAATTTATAACGACAAAATAAGTGTTCTAATTTGATTATTGTTTGTACTGCGAGTGTTTTTAATAATGTACTTGAAATACAATTTACTGAAAAAATAATTCATGAATGTAAACAAATAAGATGATTTTTTACAAACTGATGATTTGTCCACGCGGTACTCCGTATTACTTAAATGTTATAAAATCAGTACACACACATATATATTATAACATATATATACACCGTAGAACTTAAATGTTATAAAATCTATATTATATATATGTTATAACATTATATATATTCACACCTTGGGGACTAACCCTTAGTTTGTAAAAAAATATTCATATTTGTTAATATACCGTAATACTTTTCTCAGTAAATCGTATTTTATGTATATTAATTAATGACAGAAGCTCGTTTGCTGTAACTGAGGAACTTAAGTTACAGAAACAAATTCATACACTATATGACACAACTGTTCAAAATGTAGAGTGACACTTATATTCCATATGTAATTAACTGATTTCTGATTTCCCCCACAAAGATGCATTTACCCCGCAAATATGCTAAGTATTTAAATTTTGTGGAATTGGTTTAAGTGATCTCACCTAACATCGTATGTAGTTCGTTTACATTTTCCCGATTGCATGATTTCTTAGTAAACGTTCCACGTGAGTATAAAAATTTTATTATGCTAGTACCAAAAAATCTGCAATATTTTACTTAACATACCTCTATAATATATACGTATACACACTCTTTGAAATTTTACTTTTCAGTACTTTTTAATTCTTATTCTTATTCATGGTCTCAACGGATTATTCTTTATGACATGTTTTGCAATTACATTAAAATTTTTATTTTATTTTCGACTATAATGTTTGTTTTATCTGTGAAATAATTTCGTTTATGACAATAACAAAATAGTCAAGAGAAATTGAGGGTGTGTGTGATGTATTTAAACAAAGTTTTTCTATACGTATTGATTTTGATTGCAATATAAATGAAAATCGAATATTTCATCGAATGGCCATGTACTTTCCGCGGCTTTAAGTCATTATACTAGCATAGTATTTTAGCACGTAATAAAACAAATTCGATTTTTTATATTATTCTTTGCAGGAGATCCGCTGGGTAGTACAAGATACTTTCAGTTCGCTCCAGGACAGCCAACTGACATAAACGGCACGACAGGCGAAGACTGCGGTTGTGTTGGTCGTAATTGAGAAACTACACGATGTAGGCTGCATGACACTTCTACCCTTCTTCTGTGAACAAGAACTATTCTGAAGTTTTAAGATGTATCAAGTAAAATTATCTACTGGACGGGGATATTTTAAGTACATCAGTGTTTACTAATAGATAGTGCCACTGTTGAACCAAAAAAAAAAAAAAAAATCCAAAGTTCCAAGTTCCCATTCGTTAGATATTCGTGTTTATCTTCGTCGAACAGTTTAATAAAACAAAGCATTAATATTTGTAGTGTTTTCGTGCTATAACGTACTAGACGTTATTTACATCGCAAGTCTTCAGTACCGTCAATCGAAGTTACTTTGTGCCATCTTTGGGTAACTTTGTGCAAATCAAAATATTTAATTGGTAGTTGTTTAACACAACAATTTTAATTCTAATTAAATTATTTGATTGAATAGTTTATAATACTCGGTTAGAGGCACTTAATATTTACTCAAATGGCATAAAAAACAAAACATTTTGAGTGGCACAAAGTAACACCTACTGTCACAAAGTATCAGAACTGTTTAAAAAGTGCTGGTGCAACTGTCAATTCATTGTGTTACTCAACGGACTAATGCACATATTACTACTAAAGGATAAATGTAATGGAACTACATTTTAAAGCAGAACATCTATTGTAGTAGTATTTATTAAGATGAAGCTGTCGAACAAAATTACACTTATTATTGCCAGTCTACTATTGTGATGGAGCGAGACACGTCCAAGAAATGTAATTCTTTTAACGTCTAAAACAACGAATATCGTGGTAAACACTTTATTAATTATTTGTTAAATTACATTTAATATATAACAGAATCGAAAAGTTAATAAATATATTTATGGGTAGCAAAAGTCAAATTTTAATTTAAGTTGTCCCCATTTGTAGCGTTGTTACTGAACATATTGTTTTACAGTCACAGTTCTTATAATCGCATTCTATATAGGCTACTGGGGTTTTAAGGGATATGCTAACAACGGCGTAGTAACTTCCCTTAAAATTTTACGTGGATAGCTAAGTCACTTACATTTTAACATGAATTCTAATTAATATTTTACCCATATCGTGGTCTTCTGTAAGTGCTAAAGTATCGATATAAAGAGGTAACATTTCTTACGTTTGGAATAAAATATATACATTTACAAATATTCCTCTCTATCTCTCTACCGCATTATAAATTATCAAAATGAACGTTTAACCCCTACAAATTTAAACGTATTAATATAACACTAAGAAAAAAATTAATAAGCTAAACATGGAAAGCGATTTTAATTTTAATAATTTAATTACTTTTCCTTTACTACGAACAACAGTTCTCAGTTGTATTCTGTTTATCTGAAAAATTAAATTACACTTATTTTTTATTATTATTAGGAATGAACTTTATGTTTGTGTTTCTGTTTTTGGTTTGTCAGTTATGTTTCTTACTGAAACCAACGTTACTTTTTTAGTTCTTAAGTAGCGATGATTTTGTTAATTAGATTTACATTTCGTTAAGATGTTGAAATCGAAAAAAAAAAGTATTGTAATAAGGAACTACGTAAGTGCAGAAATATAACATACTTGTGAAACTTATCGTTGCATGCTTGTGAGGCCTTCGTTTGTGTCTAGTAATACATCCTTTATTTAATATTTTTTTGCTTGACCACTATGAACAAGAAACGCTGTATGCCACTTTTTTATATTTCCTACACGTTTATTGAAATACAATTTGATAAACAATAGTGTATGTCTAATGTAAAACACTACACCGCTATGAAAATATAGTAATCTAAAGTTAATTAACATAATTTACTATAATGTATGGAATAACTTACAATAAATTCAAAGAAATTGTTATTATTCAATAGTTTACAATCTAAGAAGTCAAATGACGTTGCGGATACTAGAATAGGGTATCCAAAAATTAGGTATTTAAATTCGCTTCCAGACAGACAGACTATTGTGCACAGTTATTAGGGTAGTGTTAACAGAATTTAGTGGGGAGAATATATAAATATATTGTGAAGTATGAAGTACCATAGGACGAGTAGAAAATATATTCCCCTTTTATGAATAGTTAAGAGAAGGAAATAGTTTATAGTACATTGACTTCCAATCAGTAGAAAAGTTCAATAAATGTTGTAAGTTTTTCAAACAAAAAAAAACAGAAGCTAATGTTGACAAAACCCATTCTAGATTACATAAAACTGTGTTTAATAATTAGATTTCGATATTATCGAAATTTTTTTAACCATGGTTAACTATGATATAATTGATACGTTGTCTTATATTTTAATTACTGTAAAGGATTGACATCACGAATCTGACGTACAATCTGATTCATTTCGCTTTTTTTTAAGTACAACATCCTAATTGGTTCCAGTAATTTCTTTTTACTTTGTGGGCATTAAACTGTAGTTTCATTTCACATGTCCGTACTGGTGAAGTATTCAGTCGTTACCAAGTGTTTCACATCACATTACAATCACTGAGTTAACAGCAAATTGCTTTTCATCTTTATCATTAATTTATGCTTATATTTATTTCCTAGAAAGTTTTCGATTCGTATTGTCGAATTACAAACTCTTTATGAATGACTTTTATAAGGTTACCATGTTTCTGGTTTATTATGTCCATGATTTTCGCTAACTAACGAAACATTAGTTACGCAGACTTTGTTTTTTTTTTATCAAAACATGTGTACCGATTGCATGAGAACTGTGTTTGCTCGTATTGTGAAAAAATCAGACATTTTCATTAATACTAAACTAAATATATCTATTTTTTTAAATTTATTTAGGTAAAGACAGCTACAACATTTTTCATCACTATGTATATTTAAAATTTAAAATTTGTGTATCAGAAAATCTTGAACAACGCTATAACAAAGATACGAAACTAAATAAGTATTCATTAATTACGTTATGTTTGTCATTATTTCTTAACTCATAAATTGTAATATGATTTATTTCGGTTGCACTAAACATATAGTTTTCTTTTAAATATCAGTTGTTTACTCATATTGTCCTTAGAATCGTTTTACGATACATGTAGTCTATTTTTTTTTTCACGGCCAAATATCATATAATTTTGGCTAACTGTAAACATTAAAAAATTATATTCTTAAATAGTGAATGAACCATGTCCATAAAACTATAACATTTCTTCAAAAACTTGAAAAAGGTTTGCTAGACGTCTCGCCTATACAGCTTCAAATATCTCGTCTTTGAGTGGTAGGATACAAAAGTGTGTAACACACTTAAGTTTAAATCTGGCAAATTTAAGAACACGCAAAATATTCAACCTCTGTCCGCATCTTGTTTTGATGAATTATTAATGTGGTTCATGAGCGTAAGCTTTTTAAAACAATCTGAAGAGTAATTGAGTATCTTTTCACTGTTTTTTTCCAACACACAGTTTTCATTAATTATTTTCTGTTTTAAATGGACAGAAGCACGCTAAAACACACTATTTATCAGTAGCTAAACTTTGTTCACATGGAGCCAGAAATGTGTTAATAGTAGGATATACAGATGTTCTTCGCAAACAGCCACGTGACTGTATGGCAGTGATCTGCATAACTATTATGGGTGAAGTGAATTAACTTACTATTATTCTACGATGTTACTAAGCTCTATGTTGACAGCACGGACCTTTCTTGACAGACAACACAACACCACATCATGCCATTTACTGTGGTAGGTGGGAGCTTCATTACTCTCTGATGTACCCACTCGTAATTTAGTAAAGATAAATGCTACTCTTTCCAATGCTAAAATACGGTACAAGAGTCTAGATAAAACAGTTACACATGTCTTGCTATAGGTAAATGGTTCGTAATCAGTCCGTCGGGGTGCATTTGTTTTATGATACATCCAATGACATATGGGAATGTCGGTTCCCAGTCACGAGACAATACACTGGAACGGTGCATGAGAACTCGACATAAGGTGCATATAAATTGCACGAAGGTAAGGTAGTTCATCCAAAATTTCTAGTTTTAGGTGTTCGAAATTTTTCCCCAGAGAAGTTCTCGTATTCAAAATATCGAACGATTGCCTCATTATCAACTCCTACGTACCTTGCTCGAGAACAAGGTAGCAGCGGCTAAAAGAACAAAGCTGCAATTTGTGTGCGAAAAAAAATGTAAATAGTATATATAACCTAAAACACAATAAAGTGAACCTGAATGCCTGAATTCACTGCGTAGAAAATATTTAAGAAACAATTTCAAAGCTATTATAATATGTAAATATAAATAAAATTACGTTTAAAGTATGAACAACCGACATTGCATTGACCAAAATATTTGTTAATTAGGTAATAGGCCCTATGCAAACTTTTTTGCCGCCATCTTAAAACGTTGAAAAACATTGGTGGTGTTTATTATGTTTCTGGTGGTCGACAAAACTTAGCCACGTGACTCATATAACCTACTCTAGTCTGGAGAGTGAATTTTCTTAGGCGCATATAAGACAACTCACCGGCGGCTTTCTTGTTTTCACTTTTAACTTTTAGCTTGCTTGAAAAGGGTTTTAGATTTCACCTCCCGAATCGTCGAATCAATATTTTATGCATAGTAGTGCTGTGTTTTGTGATTTTTTTTTATCGTTTTGCCTTCTATCCCCATGTTTACAGCGCTGTCGTTAGATCTTCGTATTATTAAATTTATATGCTGTCTTAATTGAATTTTTCTATGTTTCCTCAGTTTGATTTGTCTTTACGTTTGGTGTTTGATCTGAATATTTCATTCGGCTTTCTTTTATAGTGTTCTGTTTTAAATTGTATTCAAAAATATTGACTACAGTCAAACTTGTATCGTATATCTTTATATATTTCTTGTAGCATTCTTGGGTTTCTGTAAACACAAATAACTGTAATTGCATGTGTCCACAATAATACACTTAATTATTCACATCAGCAATTCCAACCCTTCAAAAACGGTGGAAAACAGAAATGTTCGTATTGAATACGATATTTTGACATACAAACTTTGACCATATGAGGGTGCTGTGTACTAGGTCCGCAATTTTTTATGATAACGAACCGCAAATAAAGAAATATTTGAATTAAATTTTGGAAATTATTGAATCCATTCAAACAAAAATGTATATTAAACAGCTAATTATCAGTGTATATGGAATGAACTTTATTGCACACAAGTTACCTCTCATTTTATGGGACAGCACAACATCTACAGAGATTTCGGGAACTAATAAAACGTATCCTTGCTTGGCTCCCGTTTTCTTATATAACATTGTGCGAGAAAAATTATTTTACACGAAATCTAGAAATAACTGCCTTTGATCCTACCGAATGGCACACATAGCTAATGTTGTGGACTTTCAGTATTAAGTTACCAAAACAGTGACGTGGATTTGAATGAAGACCTTGTAAATCCAACTTTGATATTGACGTAAATAGTTAATAAAATGTAACCAATAATTTTGTCTGTACAGTATAATTTTGTTTAAATACGGCGATTAAAATTTATGCATTATAAAATGGACATTTTTAACAATGAGAAAAAAATATTTTCACCCAAAATTTAAAATGTTTTATAATTTGAAGGAAGGATATTTCAATTCTATGCCACCTAGTAAGTAATTTTTCGATTGACATCAACATAGATATACTTTATATTTCACACGCCAGGTCAAGGGGACAATGTTACTGTAATATCATTGAGATACTAAATTTCGAATCGATCAGACCAGTACAAGTTGCTCACATCCCTCCAACAACTTGAAAAGAGCTGATGATCATCAAACAACCGAGTAGATGTTTTGAATCATGGCTATGAACACTCTCGATCAAGTCACCATTCCAACAAAAAATATTTCAACCAAAATTGGTTCATCCGTTTAGGAGTTACAATGCCACAGACAGACACACACATACACATACACTGATACACAGACCCACAGATAACATACACATATATACAAACGCACAAATACAAAGACACAAATACACAAACACACAGATAAACACGTTAAATTCATAACACCCGTTTTACGTCCAGCATTAAAAATAACAAATTATACGTATCAGCTAAACTAAAGCATGTATCTTCAAATACCACATTGTAAGATAGCACGGAATGAATTAAAAAAAAACACTATATTTCCAATACTATTTCACTTAATACGGCCAAAATATATTAAATAAATGGTGTATGTATTGGTATTTCAGATTTCACTGGAATTATATAAGCGACAAAAGAGTTTAAAAAAATTTACAAACACTTCATTACGAAAAGTATCAACCCCACTTATCTACACTGATACCATATGTCTCTCAACTGTAATTTTGCTAAATTGTGTACTGAGAAAATTAAGTTTTCCATTACGTTGGAAACAATTACTTCGACAATTCAAACAAAATTTGGTATACAATAATTGATGCTACGAAAATAATATAAATCGTATAAATAGTTCAGGTTCATTTGCACGTTGCATAGTGCTATGTTAACAATAACAAACAAAATTTGTGCTAAAAAATTGTGAACTTATTGCATAAAATCTACTAACCCACAAATCCATCTGTCCACTATGCTCTAAAATACTACCAATGAAGTTATGAACATTTACCGTATCAAAGAAAACAAAAAACAGATTTCAGCCAATTCGGTTATACATGAATGCCACGGTACGCTATTCATATGTGTGTCAGTTTGAGCAGACTCTTATTTTAAATTTAAAATATTTCAAAACATTTACAATAAACAATTTTTTATGAAACTATTTCAAATTCATTTCAACTTCATTTTTCGACTAAAAGTACCGTACGTATACAAAGTAAATGTAGAGTTTACGTACGACATTCTTTTAAGTATTCAAAACCGTTCTATTTTTATGTGACAGTAAACGGGGAAAAATATATTTACTGCTTCCCGCCAACATTTCTGCACATTAAAACGATTATAGCACATTATAATCATTTTCTTGTAGGTAAACCAGAAATTAGGTATTTTAAATATTGCTGTAATGTTAATATGTTATATAAATGTGCTGTAAATATCACTATGGATGAAAGATATGTTTGCGAATTTTCATACTGACAGCAGAGTTTAAGTGTGTAAAATACAGTTAAATATTCACATTGTCTCCATGCTTCTTCTGTTTTTGCGATATTTATATTTTTATGCTTAAACGAGAGTATTTTTTCTCAATTTTTTTTGCCTTTATAGTTTTTTTTTTTTTTTTTTTTTTTCAAAATGTGAAATAATGAAGTTTCGGCTTAAACGTCAATTAACCTTAATTTAGTTCGTTACATAATTGTCTAAAATTATAGTATTTACTGGCTCGACAAAATCATTCAACATTGAGGAGACAATTTTAAATGAAAATGCCAAACAGATTTTTATAAATGCGCTCGTTTAGGCGTAAAAAGTAATATAGCTAAAAAGTAGAAACAAGTGAGAATTGTCTTAAGAGTCTCTATTGGTCCAATTTGGCAGCATAAGTATACAGGAATTTAAATAATATGTTATAAATATATAATCTGATTGAAAATTTTATATTGGAAGCAAGAAATACAGACGCAAGGTATAAGACAACTTATGCTTTAACTCAATGTGAAAACATGTCCTTAACAATAAATGATGAACCGCTTCTCCCCTCCACACACCTTTCCAATGTGAGAGGGACCACTACCCCTAGATGTCCAAGACGACAGATTCAAATGGTCGTTCAGGTAGGAGTGGCTAGTACACATGTTTACGCTTGATTATATGATTACTTGAAAAAAATTGTGCCTACATGTTATTATCATTCCATGATTACGTTAGTGTATGCTTAACTGAAACCTACTGCGCATATCCTTGTAGCTGTCACCAGCATAACATATACATGTTACACCATGTCGTATGCTACTACTGTATAAATACATTCAGAAGTGATATACTATAGAAACAGCTGAGCCGAGTCCTAAAAACTATTGTGCAGAGATTTACGTGTAAAATTATGGATACCTCAACATTTGTTATTAGCATGCTACATCTTGAAATACACTAGTCGGTTTCAAAACATAGCACATCGTCACCTGCTTGGAAAAAGTGCGAAAGTCACATATTTTGTGATTTTGAGTGACTGTGTTCATAAAATTCTTCAGAGCTTAAGACGTGTTCTGGCGTAAGGACAATTATGTGTGTATATTTGGCGCTGTGCTATATATGAAAAACTTTTCCTTACTTCGGGCTAATGTTATAAATTCATCCCGGCAAAAGGGCCAACGTCCCTAAAGACCCTAAGTTTGAAGTGTAAAAGTTCTTCGACGCTTGGTTTGGTAGTCAGAAATATTTCTACACAGTATCTTATATTTTAAAAACTGCACAGTCCTGAAGTTTAAGTGATTCTCATTGATTTCGCAGGTAAATATGTTTGTTTACAGTATTTCACAATGTTTAAACCTGCAGAATATTTAAGTCTGAATATTTAATTTAAAGTTTTGTGAACTTCTGACTCCTTAACTTAAAATGTTTATGTATTTTAGATTTATTAAACGGCAGAATATAAGGTTAGTTAATTCATTGGAAGATCTGAGGATCCTTAATTTTGTAATTCAAAATGAGAATGTAGGCCTTGTGTATTTTACATGTATAAAACTACACGTTTGGAAATGTAAGTACTTAATTGAAATGAGTTCTGAGAGTCTTTGAATATGTAGCCCAATTGTTGCCCTGTTTTGCAATAGTAAACCTGCAGAGCTAAGAATTGCAAATACATTATTAAAATTGAAAGGGTTCTAGTTTACAATGAATATTCACAATGTTATATTATTTAAACTACATAAAAAGATGTTCCACTACATGAAAAAAAAATGTTAATAAAGCAGACAAACAAAATTATGGGCTAATATGTCTGGCAAAAAGGTGAATGCAGTTTACATTGACTGGCAAAAGGACGAATGTTAAAAACAAAGATGGCAAACAATCTGGCAAAGAGACTGAAGTCCTACACCCCATATTTAAAAACTAACATAAATTAATGCATTTATTGTAATTGGATGCAATTCATACGTATATCACAAACAGACAGGTATTAATACTCATGTGTGGCTATTTTTGCCTGTATCATATTTAATGTTTCTTCATCAGTTTATTGCGCTTGTCATAAATTTACGATTTTGTATCATTCGCCCTACTGAAAGGTACCACGTCTTTAAATTGCTATTGATTGCAATCTGATTTACAGAATCCTTGGTATTGGATGACGCGAAAACTGTATTATGTGTATTTGTGATTATTATGCCAATGTTTAGTTCGTAATTTATTTAACCCTGAGTGCATATTAGTTCATGAAAGTATTACAGGCTGTTTTTACAACCGACTATGTGTAAAGTAGATCTGTTATATATGTTGGTAATTCTTGTTTGTTCGCGGAAGATTCCATTTGAAGCACAACTATTTATCACTTATTGACGAAATGTCTGTTTTCAAAGTTCTGCAGTAAATGTGAATTAAAATTACATAGCATTACATTAAAGTTACTCACATTTAAAACTCATATTTTTACATGTTTCCTCTGTTTCGACTGGATAGTCAAAACTATACGTTCAGAAGTGATGAATTTAACGTTTTGTGAAAAAAATAATCAATAATATGTTATGCTCCTCTACGACTTGTCAAATTGTACCGAACTTTATCTAGACTGTTGCTTATTTTAGAAACTGTAACAATTATCTCATGATACCCCACACTTTCATGGAATCGTAAAATATTTAAGTGGCAAAGATATCATGATACTATATAAGTGATTATTCGTTTAATGGGAATTGTCTTCAAATTTTACTATGAGTAAAAATTATCAAAGAAATCTGGAAACAAATGGAAAGTAATTAAAATAGCAAAACTGTGAACTTCGAAAACTATGTCTGCTACGTACTTAAATTATTCAGTGCTCATAGGAGAACCAAGTGTATCGTTAATTTTTCTTCCTGCGCAATATCCTACGCAATTCAGATGATTTAATAATAATTTCTTATGCTAAGCTAACAAGAACCAATACCTAACACACACTCCCCAGGCCACAGTCTATGAAACTGTTGGTGTTTATGAGCTGTCAGTAGAAGACTTCTCTCCTGAAAGTCCGTACAATAATCATATGTTTTGTGCACTTTAATTGTAACAATATTGTTGTAAACTAGTCATCCACTTAGTTCGTTTAAAAGTTAAAGTAAGCTATTTACAACCAAAACAAACTAAACATCGTGTAAAATACGTTCGTGTGCATCTGACATAGTGTAACTTATGTTAACTCTCATTTAAATTGTTTTTTTCTACTTATTATCTGTTTACACGAACATCAGTAGGCGAGAATCACAATGTAAAACTAACTGGGAGATACAAGATGTGATAAAGTTTGGTCATATGTTGACAACCTTCTTTAAAGCTTTCCTTATGAGCTTAGGGAGTTTGGGGCAAGATGATATTGCACAAAAAACTAAATGACTGCCATTATTAGCTATAAAATTGCTTAAAAAATTAATATGTCTATATACACTGAGAAAAATGAACACTTAGATATTTACAGAACTGTTCTGTACTCAGTTTGTATGGTAGAAACAACGAGACTTTAGTAACATTAGCAGATTTTTCTGTACGTAATTACAATATCTATCGTTCGAGAAACAATCCAAATATTGTAACACGTTTTTCTGTTGAAGGAACTATCTTCTCTGTAGTAAGAACAGAATGGTTTGCTGATGCGAATATATAAATGGTTAAAAATACTGTCTCGAAGTATTGTAACAATTACTAAACGTGTTACTGCAATATTAACAAAAATTTTCACTAGCAGCACCAATCACTTTTCGTTACAGTTACAATAACTCGGCTCTAGGAACTGTCTTGTTCCGTTAAAAGTTTACAAACGAGCAGGGTAAGTACATCGATACTTTTTTGTGCCCGTGACACATTTGGCTCTGTTTAAATTACTCTCCTACTTGTTGTTTTTACCACCTGATTCTGTTAAAAGTTATAAAACAAGCAGGGAAACCTTAACAATACTATATTGTGTCCGCAACATGTTTGCCTCTGTTTAAATTACTCTCCTATTGTTTAGTTAACAAACAAGTAAAGTAAACACAAATAGTGTCATGGACTGTTAGAGGCGCCACCTGACTTTGCTCAGATTACAGAACTAGTATTGTAGAGTTAACAGACAAGTATGGTAGCTACAACAGTGCATTGGATTGCTGGAGGTACCTACGGCTGCGACGTTAAGGCTATCTGTTGTTAGCTCCACGAACTTCTTGCTAATAGGGCTTGTACTAAAGCTTTAAAATATATTTTCAAGTTTTGCTTATTTTGTTTAATACTGTGGTTGACGCCTGCTATAATCTTTAGAATAGTAAGAGGGCCGGGTCTGGAATATATGATAATATACTAAACCTATATTGTACGAAGTTAGCTTGGGGCAGAGGTCTTTGGCCGATGTGTATATCGTGATGAGATGCGGAATTACCAACATATATACGAACTATTGCCAAGAAGCCTAGCTCACACGAATAAAATAAACAATAGTTGTTTCCCGTGCGGGAATA
>PNEQ01055992.1:0-48286 GCA_003012365.1 Medauroidea extradentata
GGGATGTTTCAGTTGCACTTCCCCTCCAGCGCCAGTCTCCCCTCCCTGCTGTCGCGCTCGCCCGGCCTCGCCGCGCTTCAGCCATCACCAACAGCAAGCAGCACGAAGCAGGCTCCGAACGAACAAAAATACCCAGTTTTCACAAACGATTTCCTTGATATTCAATGCTATGACTACCAACTTTTATGGTACCATTTTGATCACAAGAATTAGCACTTTTGTCCGATATGCTTAAAAGCTGAATTTTCCTATTCAGAAAGGAAGAACTAAACAGCCCAATTTTGTGTTTTGAAACATTTTTTAAAAATACTCAACATCGCGGAATATGACATTTAAACTTATATATAAAACAAACCATCTTTATTCTCGTATGGTAAAAAAAATAAATTGTGTATCATTAATACTTTAGTTAATAAACGATTGCGAATTGTTATGTGTTTTTGAAGTTTTGAGGTAGGGTCCACAGAACCCTTAAACCCGCAATCCACAGTGGCCAATCTACCGGCCACCATGTGTAGTTGAAACAAATTTTTTCTGTTTTCCGTGCACCAACGCCCTTGCGTGCAATCGTTCGTGGGATAGACTGCAATATATGGTGAGCGGCACGTAGATACTCGGCAGAGAGACGTTTATTCCAAAGCTGATTAACGTGATTGATTTATATTTGCTTGGAAATAGCATTTCAATAATGCTACCAAAGGTAATCTTTAAAGCTTATTTACTCGTAGTCGGAGATGGCAAAATGGGAGTGTATGGGGTGCTTCTTATGTGACGCAGATCGCGTTCATAATACTTGTCGTGTTGTTAAAATTATTAATTTTCGTATAATAAAGTGTGCGAGGAATTACTGGTAATGTCTTAACAGAATCATTGCTTTTTACGATTATGTACCTATTATTGGAAAAATTGGCATTTGAAGTAATATTTAGTCTATATTAAATGGCATTACATAATTAATATGTAAAATTTTTAAGTATCTTATTTATTTCATTACTAAACTTATATATTTCAAATACAATGTGCGTAGTGAAATGTAAGGTAATTAGTTCACTTCGTATTGAAATATTTCCAAATAAATCTTTCCGAATTTCCAATCAGGAAGCTACTAAGAAAAATTCAGCGTGATAGCTTACACGGGTACTTAGAAAAAGGACATAGGTTGAAGTATTTTTCAGTTATTTTCGTATGCATGCAAATTTCATGTACGTAAGTAATTCCGTTAAAAAAAAGGCATATTTCTGCAACAAACTTTATGAGGAGGTAGAAAGGCCATGCATTTGAGTAAAGATAAGGCTGTGACTTAGTAACTCACAAACCCATCTGGGGCTATTGTTGGCACAGTGGCTAGAACACCGGGTTCGATACCCGGCGGAGTCGATCCCCGGATTTTCGTATGTGGGAATCGTGCTGGACGATGGCGGGTTTTCTCGAGGATTTCCCTCGCTCCCTCATTCCGGCGCTGCTCGATACTCACGTCATGTAACCCCTCACTAACGCTAAAGACTTAGGTGTTTCGCGCTGATCAGAATATCTTCACTCACAAACTCCCCTTTACTCCTCCCGCCTTCCTTACCATGGTCGGAGCACTTATATTGTGTCCAGTGGCGACTACTGTTGGCTGCGGGTGTAAAAAAACGTAGTAAAGGGTTTTTTATATCCAATTTTTATTCAGAAATTCTGACCAGACATCCGCGACTAAGAGTTGGGTTTACGGTAGAAAAATTATGTGTTAAAATATGTAGTAAGCATTTTTCGCGCACACGGAAATACATGTTAAGAAACAGTTCACAATAAAATCATTAAGACATAATTCAAGCCAGTGTAAACAAGCAACAATACCGCCATCAGAAGGTGGTGATGTGAACTACATTTTTGGCGGTGAACTATTGTTTAACAGACTTCTAGCAAATAATCGTGTACATTATTTTCATTCAGTCAGGGATTGGTGAAAATGGATGAAGAACTGAGATCGAGCTATGTTAGTATTTTTGGCCGTTGGTGTTATTTCTCTGCGTCTTAGATGGGTTACGCTTCGCCCCGATTGATTGCTTCACCACATATTTTACTTAAGATAATATAACTGTTTCGTTTTAACGCGTAAGGTTACCCCACCCACACACACGGCCTGCTAATTAGAATCCAATCACATTTTACAACGCACTTTCCGATCTACTGTGTACGTCATAACGTATTAATTTATAAGTTTTCAATTGTAACCTTTCTCGGAAATCGAACTCTGAATCTCGGAGTTGAATGCGCTGTAGAGGTATCGACTATAGAGATCCCAACACATGGCAACGTTCAAACTGAGGATGTGGTGTAGATGTTCTTCAAATGGGGGCCCCGATTTGTTCGTATCTCAATTACTAGGGACAGGAAAATATCGCGAATTCAACGAACTGCAGGCTAGAATACATTGTAGGACTATGCGTACTGAAGCCCCGGGTATTTGTTCATTGTCTGTTGTTCCAGTGAGGGACAAATGGTCGAGGCTTGAGTATGCATTGGATAGCTCATTCTAACAGGAAGGTCACTGAATTCGCGAATTTCCCTGTCCCTATCTATACTAAACGTGTATGCGATCGTGCTGTTTCCTGGCTTACCTTTCGAAACTTTGCAGTGTACTGGAAGTTAATAGAGGAATTAATGTTTTGCAGAGTTTTAAAGAAAATTTACAGCTGAACAAATGGCTCGATTCATGAATGTAAAAAAAAAAAAAAAAAATGAGAGCAAAACTATCAACTTCTCTCGACAGATAACCCTACTGAAATAGTTTTTGCAGTTGGTACAAAGTTTCTCACTAGCTAACTAAGGCCACGGTGACACTATAGGTCATAAACATGTTTGGTTATTACATTCGGCAGTCATGTTTGATCGCGTTCAAAGCTTAGCATGTTTGCAAGGTTACACGACTAAACAGAATTAACTCAATGAACATTATAACCTCAACAAATTTGAATCAGAAATGTACCATATTTAATTATTACATACAAATAAATACTTACCATTTGGGCTAGCCTCCGTAGCGTGGTCCGTAACATGCCGTCCTAAGGTGCGAAAGGTCCTAGGTTCTAATCCCGGTGCGGGCATGGATGTTTGTGTCGTTTTTTTAGGTTAAGTTAGTTTGTAAGCCACCCCTCACTAAGCCTGAAAAGTGCATATTGTCATATTGCTGCGAACTGAAATGCTACCGTGTGCGTTTAAAGAATTTAAACACTTTTAAAGCTAAAAGTTTATTAAATTTAATTAGTGCAAAATGTCGCACCTAAATGCAGCCATATTTGTTACAGAGCTCGGTAGTCGAAGCAGCCAATACGAGAGCAGCAGAAAAGATTGTCGTTCGAAACTACATTTGAAACTAGTTTACAAATAACGAGAAGAGACTGCGTTCTGAACTAGTTCGGAGCTCGTATAACCACTCCATAAAGCTGACCATGTTTAGCTGAAGTAGTTCCGTATCTAGTGCAACCGCTGCCTAACCCTCACCATTTCGTTCTGAAGAAAATTATTACAATATTTTGCTAGCTACACTTACGTCTAGTCTAGCGTCTAGGTCAAATTTTGTTACATCGTTACGATTCGTGCCATGATAGTAATTGGAAAGTAACTGGTAAACGGTGAGTAAGAAATGCAATATGTCAGTAATCACTAACATATTAACTCTACTCGGTCATGTACTTAATATACTCCACGTTAAAGACTTACATCTATCCAATATAACAGATGTCACTGAAGCCTCAATATTCAGTCGCGTAAAATATTGTTACAGATCCCGAAAAAAACTGTGTTTATAATGTAAGGAGTTAAAATAAGAATAATATAAAAGGCACTCCACTTTAAACCCGCCTGTATTTAGTCTTCCGTACAGCTCATTAACTGCTGCATTACTTAAGTCCACGACCAAACATTTCTTCTGTTTTTACGACAATTATTTATTAAATTCTAAACGAGAGCATATAGCAAAAAACTGTTCCACAGGTTTGTTCAATGCAATATGCACTATTATAACAGATTTTTTAGACAAAGTACACAATGGTTTCAGATAATTATGCAACTAAGTAAATTCTCATTAATGAACTAACTAGCCAAATATTTCAATCTTTTTACCTAGAAAATCAAGTTACGTAGTAAACACAATTATTTAACAAAAATGTGCAACACTTTTTCGACATCTGCTCTACTTTACGAATAAAAAAATTATTGTCGTGAAAACAATAGAAATTATGAATCATGGCCTTAATGAAAACAAATTACATTCGACGCACATTTTTCATCGGCAAACATACAACGTAAGGTTTATACGGATATAAAAACTCCGAAATCTGTTGCCAAGAATGGGAACCGCGATTACATAGGCGTAGCCTCGGAAGATGGAAAGACAGAAGGGGAACGTGTCCCCTCCCCTTTCAAATTGTACAATATATAACCACAAATGCACCCATCGTAACTTTTTGATGCAGATGTAGACATGCATATTGATGCCTGTGTTCGATATAAAATTAGTACCGATACCTTTCCAACCATATGGTTTTTATTATTATTTTTTTCTAGAAAATGTAACTTTTTATTTTATTTTATTAATTAATTTTTTTTATTTATTTATTTACTTTTTAAATTTTGAGTCACCCTACGCCTTCGACTATGAAAAGAAACTGAAAGTAAACAAAATTAAATCGTTCCCTTGTTAAACTGAGCTGTTTTCGATGGACTACATATAAACGAGTAATTATACGCAACTACTAAAATAAAAGTGTGAAAAATAAGACTACATCCAATAAGGAGATCTAATTATTAATTGACATCGTGGAAATAATGATAGGCCTATAGTTTAAGGAGTTCTGAGAGATAGTAAGGCCGGGTTTATAAACTGCGAAAGAGCGCAAGACGAAAAATATTGAAAATACAAAATCTCATATATACCCGTTTATAAAATATGCAAGAAACGCCAGTACGCAAGACTGCAACGCAAGAGTTCACCAACTTTCAACTTCTTGCGTTTTACCGCCTTCTATATCCACAGCTTGTTTGGCGAAAACATTCGAAACTAGTAGAAATTGTCTTTAGAAGGCTGTGATTTCAACAATTCTTTATATACACCTTTTGTGTTTGTTTAGGAAGCGTCTTCAAATACACGGTGCTTATATTTATTTGGTTATTATTTCAAAATGCCGAAACAACCGAATATTTAAAAAAACAAAGATGAGTGACAAAACATAGTTGTAATGGAAAAATACACAGAGAAACTTTCTGTAGCCATATCCGAAATTTTGAGTGGTAGTGTTGCGTACTTCATGTCGCTTGAAATGTTTATAAACGTCTGGAAAATTTGTTATTGTTGCGTTTCTAGCGTTCTTGCGTTGTTGCGTAGTTTATAAACCCGGCCTTACTTGTAAGGAATCACGTTCAGAAGACGAGACGATACCAGTGGTCGTTTAATCAAGCCTTCTACATTTCTCAGAATTTATGAGCAGAAATTAAGAGACACCGTTGTAAAAAAAAAATATAGCATCGTCTTCAGCTTTTGTGTACATAAGAATGCGACGTAAAAAACTGTTTAAACTCTCGCAACGTCGGCGGCCTTGACATGTCGTTACCCCGGGTCTCTTTTGCAACAAGGCAGTGTTGATGGCAAGTAGACCACTGCAACACTGCGTGCAAGCAAGCACTGCACCTTAGATTAAAAAGCAAGACTCTGCGCTAAGTAGGAGTTACAATGTCGTCCTGCCAGTTAGTGTATTTACAATTTTTTTTTTGTTTTTTTGTTTTCTGACTTTGTGCACCTCTAGGTCGTTAACCCAGTCAGTTGACATAAACACGTGGTTTAAAAAAAGTACTTTGTTTCATTAAAATTTGTATTCTACTAGACAGGTTAGTAAATAAATGCAGAGGAACCTCAGGAACAAATTAAAAAAAAGATACATACGAATCCACGGTGGCCGAATGGTCAGACCATCCGCCTCCCACCAACGTGAGCCGGGTTTGATTCCCAACGGGGTCGGTCCCCGGATTTTCGCATGAGGAAATCGTGCCGAACGATGCCATTGGTCGGTGGGTTTTCTCAGGGATCTCCCGTTTTCCACACCCATTCATTCCGGCGCTGTTCCGGAACTTTAATAATAATAATAATAATAATAATAATTATTATTATTATTATTATAATGCTCAAATACATTTTATCCCTAAAAAATAAGTTTTCAGATAACAGATATACTTCCCTCTTAAAGCCAGCTACAATTTAATATTACTTTATGCACCGAACTAGATGATGACATGTTGCCGATAGGTTTTCTTGCTGAAGTCGGAAAACTCCTGAAGGGTTTGTGTTAGGTTCGCCATTTATGACGTACATTTATGTTGCAAAATGGCTGCTCAGTGGCACAAAAAAGACTGCCAATTTGACCGCCGATGAAAATTAATTGTGCATCCAATAAAATAACTTATTCCATACCTTGTTCTAGATTCATCATATAGAAGTACTGTTTAGACTAGGAAACATTTATTATGCTTTACTTGCGTATAAGAAGTTAAAACCTAAGTCAAACAGCCCTCGTAAAATCTTGTCAATCGTTAAAACACACTAAGAAATTCTTTGGACCTGTACCACATATGCGTATAGGAGTGCTGAGCAATTGCTCGTAGCGAATAAATTTCCCACGTATTTATGGTACGTGTCCCGTTAAATAATACGAAAAAGTAGCGCGTGTACGGAAAAAGCCAACATTACACGGGAATGATATAAATTGTAATGCGAAATTTCCGTGCCACGCATAGGTTATTTACCACCATTTCATGTTCATGAAATTTATCAAACTTTTTTTTTACATTATTTGGTCGGCTCCTTGGAGGGAATATCGTTGTCCATTTATGCGATATTCTGAATTAAGGGACAGATAAATGTACGTTAAATACTTTACAGCCGAGGATCTCGGTGCTCAACATAACTTCTCTATACTCGCCTTGAGTACTCAATGCTACGCAGACACTGCAGTTCGGCTCACCCACTATGTCCAGTTAGGTGCCGCACTTAGTGACCGAGGTATACATTACAAGGGCCACGATAGGATGTGATGTGCATCGAGTCCGTATTTAGCTGAAGATGTGTTCCGTGTAGAAGAAAGAGGATTGTTTGTGGGTACCTTAAGAAACGTGAATGTTCTACATGTGGTTCCCGTGGAAGTACCACACACCATACAGGATGCTCGGATTAGAGTCCTGAAAATCGGATCAGCAAACCAGAACAGAAACCAACATATCGACAAGGACATCTATCACTGTAGGCTCCTACCGTAGAAACTACGGAAACCATGTAATGAAAGTCTTAACAAAATTTAACCTGCCCAGACTGTTCAGTACAACTACTTTGTACACACATTTTATCATACTTCCTATCAAAGGGCTCTACTTCACCAATGCCGTGACACATATCTATAGATTAAAGGCGAACATTAAAAAGACAAATAATCACACTCAAACTCACAACACTAGAAACTCAAGAAACCTCTACAGATCCAGTACAAACAATAACTATGGTAAAAAGGCACTTACCTTTCAAGGCTTTAAATTATATGATTCCATTCCCTCTAACATAAAGAACTCTCCTAATCTTATGTTGTTTCAAAAGAGAGTTAAAAAGTTTTTCAAGCAATCTATTAATATATAGGAGAATATCTTAGTTGACTTTACCTAATCTGTTAATGTCTCTTTTATTTGACTTTGTCTAAGCAGTTAATTCCTAAGTAATCAAACGTATTTACATCGCCTTACGAAAATTGTTATTCCTCTCATGTTTTCAAATCATTGTCATAACATTGCTAACATGCACATCTGGCTGGCATGTAATCATAGACCCTTTATCAATGTAGCATATGTGATAAATTGTTATTCTATGTTATTGTGTTATTCTTCTTAATTCAATTAGAAATTGTCAAATATTGTTACTTTATTTAATGTTCCACTAGCTTAAGTTCTTATGTTATTCTATATTGTTGTGTAATTCTCCTTAATTCAATTAGAAATTATCAAAGCTTGTTACTTTATCTAGTGTTCCACTAGCTTGTTCTTTTTACACTAACTATGAGTGATTATTGTACCAGATGTTGTGATATGTCTTCAACACATCGGTTAGGTACTTATATTGTTACCATGTACCTCATGTGATGTTCTGTCTATCTCTCTTATTGTGTGTTCTACTCATCTATAACTTGCAGTGTGTTTATTGTCTATGTTTGTATGTTTACCTCACTGGCTGTTTGTGATTATTTTGTTATTGAGAATAAGGTCTCTACCTACAGCGTTTTGCTCAAAGAGACCAAAACCATGTCATTGCCAAATATTTTGTATTATTATGTGCAATAAATTCAATTCAATTCAAATATTTAATTTTTTGATATAAATAATTTGTCTCTGGACGTGGGCAACTTACACCATTAAATTAATGTTTATTGTATTAAACGCGCAATTTTTTTATGTGTATTGACGATAAAGGAAATGTAATATTTTAATTACATATTCTTGGCACGTGCTCTACCAGGTTGTGCCACCTCCTTAAGCGAAACCTGGTTGCCGCTGCACACGAGGATAAAAGCAAAAAATTAAAAAGGCAATATGTACTGTTCAGATTGATAAACTACCTACGGGGACAACACAACACTTTATACCAATAAATTATTACTGTCACCGCTTAGGTCCCATAGTAAAAATGGTACTGCTGAAACACTGCGTGCCAGTTTACCACCTTGCCAATAAGAGCGATGTGGCACTAGGCGCGCGAGTTAGAATAGCTCTTATCGCTCATTCACTTATTTTCCTCTATCTCACAAACAACTCTATGCAGACTTGCCCCTTAAGGGCGGAAATATAATAAAAAAATATATAAAAAAAAACAAGTAAATAATTTACAGTTGTAGTGTGTATGGAATGCCGAAAGAAGTTATTAGAAGGCCGACTGTAATTTACTTATTGATGTATGAACGAGTTTCATTATTGTACGTAGGATAAACATGATTGTCTCAAGGAACTGTGGTGCTGCCATCCTTGGCGGAACAAGAGAGTGAAATACAAGGAGGGAGTCATTCTCACGCTAGGGTCGACATTCATACGTGGGAAGGACTTCCGAGCACATTGTCTCTGAGGCCGTGTGTTTTCCAGCACGTAGCCCATCAGTTCTCGCAGTAAATTTCACAGTAGAACCAAAGAACTTCACTGCTAGTTATAATTATCAACGGAATCATACCTAGCTAATCGAAGTAAAACCATGTGTTGCGAACTGGTGTGTGTATTAACATTAAATTATACCGCTTTGTCTAGTCAAGGACAATAGATTTAACTTACGGGTGTTTCACTAAAGTAAAAAATTTATGTTCACTCAATCTGTAGGAAGCAATGAGTTTGATAAAACCTTAAATGGCTTGGCTTATTTTGGGTGTTGCTGGTCTGAATTCTCAAAAATATTAATACGCACCCAACCTTTGTCAGTCTTTCAAAATTTCTCTTAATAGCAAATGGTATTTATGTAAGGGATGTATTAATATTTTACAGCTTATGAATGACATATGAAAATAAGAAAATACCCTCTCGTTATTGGAAGTCATAAGTCCACGCAAACTTTATGAGGTTATATTTGTAATAATTATCACGTCGAGAGGAAAACACCGCCTAATCGACTAACATAAATTTAGATTACATAAAGGTAGGTAGGAAGGAAATAAGTCTTAATAAATTTCTCGTGGACTACGAGGTTGAGAGATGTAACCAGAGACTTAAGAATCAGGAATACGGTAAAGTCTACAAACTGCTTCAGAAAAATTATATGTATCATTGACACTACATACAGTGGCTAAATGTGAGCTGAACGAATTTGCAGAGCACTACGCCCGTGTGGTAGACAAATCGCCCAGCATACGTTACACAGGTTGCATACCGACATGCGTGATTAATGAAATATTGAAAAAGCTACTAAATGAATTCCAACGATAACGAATGCCCTACGAGTGTCGCGCAAGGCTGACCTTTATTTCCTGTTATCTTTTCTTTCTAAATATATCAAAATTGTTGATTAAAATGCGATGTTACCACTTTTAGAACAATTACAATGATGCCTCTGCCGATTTTATTAATGTCGGAGGAATGGTTTTACAATTTTACATAGTACAAACAAGCACACATTTCGTTCACAAAAACTTAATAGGAATAATATAATTTTAATATCATGCAGTGTCTCATTTGCGTACACAAAATCATTCTCAAACATCTTACTTTAAGGGCGCTTACTTAACTTGATATAATTTTAGGCTATGGATCGTCCATATGGTTTCGTCATATTTTGTCACAGGAATTGCATCCCTAAATGTGTGGTTTAATTAAGAATCATTATGTATGTATGTATGTATATATATATAACACATCCAATTGTTTATGACTGAGTATGTTAATTTACTAGTGATAGCTAGTAAAAAGAAAGCCGAAAATTGTTTTAAATTGTCTGTAAAATGAATATAAGTAATGCTTTCCTGTAAACAGCCTTAAGAATAGTATTTCTTTACTTCTTAATAATAATAAGCGAAACACTGCATGGTAACTAAATAATGAAAGATCAAGTATTTTTATATGCTATTTATGGAAAGAAAATTTCATTTTCAAGTCAATATTTAGGGTAGCAATACTCTCACTATATTTTTTGTAACGATCAAATTGAAAAACACATTTTCGGCTTTATATTTTATAAGCTAATACTACAGAAAAATAGAGCTCCCCATCATAATGATCTTTTGTACTGGATATTTAAATGACATAGGAAGATGTACGTGTGCTATAAATATTGACATACAAAAGTTGCAAAAATAGGGCCTATATCAGCGTTAAATTAATTAGCATGAACAGCAAATTAGTGCATACTAACTGAACTTTTGATAAGCATCCCTAGTTAATAAATTAGCACCATTTCAGGATGATTTGATTATTATAATTCTCAAAGAATAATTTACGACAGTAAAACTTTTTTGAAGCAGAGACAAAAGTATCTTTGTTGCTAAAGTCGACGTTTTGATACTGGAATATTAATACGATTATAAACAAATGGGTTTTCAGCCTAGTATTGTAGCATAGCTCCATTTGTTTTTAATACACATTCTTCTATTAAACAAATAATAACCTAGATGCATAATTCGTGAATACACACCTGTATTAACACCACTCTTTAGTGTATATATATATATATATATATATATATATATATATATATATATATATATATATATATATATATATAAAGAGAAAACGGAGTAAAAGCGAAGCGTGTTTTCGTATTTTCTGTCACGTTTTCTCTTCGACATTCGCGGATACTCCCTTCATATTAATGTCACCCCTCGGTTTCCACCACTCAGTGACTTATCAAACGATAACATACCAAGATGTTGCACTAAGTGTACGTCTGTTGGCCGCTTGCTCAGGTCCCATTTATGTATGTCTTATTTATACACATCTACCAGAGAACGTCTATTTACCTGTATAAACTCCTGAAACAATATTTGCCTAGTTAGTATTGGCATGGGAATCGCAGCATATTGGTCACGAATCCTTTGTCTATAACCACCATCTCCTTCCATGAAATCTTTCTTAAATTTTTCTAGGTTTTTCATATTTTGCTTATATAGACATGTCTGTCTGTTTATTGCGAACGTCTCTATAGTCGTCGTCTCTGAAGGATTACCAGTAAGGATGTGATGGTTATATCACAGCAAAAATATGTAAACTGTATCTTTCATCCCCAATCAACAAACTTTAGTGTGTTAAAATGTAGGTCATTTTAGGCCGCTGTGGTTATCACCACCGAGTGCTTCACGAAAGCATTTAAAAATTACAGAAAAATAATTAAACATAATTTCTTACCAATCTGAAGACGCTTAGTAGAAAATTAACAGTAAATACATTCTTAAATTGGTGTTAAGAGGCCTCCTATTTGCTCTTCAAATGCGTTGCATCGAGATACGACTGTTTTTTACGAAACAACTTAACGCTCATTAAAGTTGTATATCACACTTTAAACTAAACTATATCGCTACCATTTTAAAAATTCGGGTCGTTTATTATAAACACAATTTTCGGGATTTTCAAAATTGCTGAAAATTGCTTTTCCAGACTACCTTATACAGAAAAATAACAACCGGATTCGAAAAACCAGCTATAGGAAGTGGTAGACTTCGAACTATGCTGCCGCAAATTCAATAATTTGGCTACCGCATAAAGTCTCGTAGGTGAAAGGATAGTGGCTTGCGCGGAGAGGCGATAATTCACTACATATTCCAGTCAGCGGCACCCTTGCCACTACTGATTTTATACATTACGCACACAAACGCAGCCTATCTAGAGAGGGCCCTTAAGCGCGCCCGCCTTCTGTACGCTAAAAATACGTTGCAGTGTATTCGTAAGTAAGTTTTTTGACTAAACAATTAAATATGTGCTCATTGTGCCAGTGTACGAAGAGAAAACACAGTTCGGCCAATGGGAGCATTTCGTATTAAGAAACAATGTTCGTTAAATCGCAGTTTCTAAACCCTCCGACATAACTAAAATAGGCCATTTTAGACTGTCTTATTTCAAAATGTACTGACCGGATGCATGTGAAACTTTGATTAAGACGTTCACTGAACTTGCTACAGACATTTCCCCAAATAAAATTATATGGTTATCGCTTAGAGTCCCACAGTAAAAATTTATTGGTAGGAATCTTGCACACTAGTTCAATGAGCGAGAGATTTTACTTAGCGTTTAGCATAGAGGTCTTCAGAGCTGGTGAGGTTTTGTCATGAGGTGAGTATGGAGCGGCACCGAAGTGAAGGGGCTGGAGAAACGGGAGATCCCCGAGAAACTGCACTGACCAACAGCACATGCGAAAATCCGGGGACTGACCCCGCCGGGAATCGACCCCAGATCGTCTTGGTGGGAGGGGAATGGTCTGATCATTCGGCCACCGCGGCATCCACACTAGTTCAGCTTCAGCACTTGGTTCGTTGTGACTATGCGGCATATGATAGGCTCTTCAAGGTCGTCCTTATAGATATGTCATTTCTGAGTCTAATGCGCAAGTGGTGGCGCCCTTAACAACTTATTTTACCAAAACACCAAATATATTTATATTCTTTCTTCCATGACAAAATTCCACAACTCCTAGGCAACCGCCGTCTGAGTAGTTAGCTTCGAGTACGCCACGTAAGAGCCGAGAAGGTACATCTAAGGGTATAATACGAAAATCGCATTCCTCAACTCGCCTCACCAATAATGTTCATTCGCCCTTGTGCACAACTCTTCCGTGTTCCTCCCGACCCTGATCTCTGTTGACGACATCTGGCTGCAGAGGGGAAGGTCAACGAGGAATCTTGTTGCGCGGTGCAGTGCTACCAACGTCCTTTCACTTTCCTTCACTGCGTCTAGCAAAGAGGCCTTCAACCTGTACGAGCGCGTGACGCCAGCAACAGTGTTTGTCAACTATGTTGCATCTTTACTTTGCCCCGATGTACGCCGCCTACCCGCGCGTGAGAGGCCCAAAAGCGATAGAGCAGTAAGGTCGACCTTGAAGCGCGCATCAAATGCCACGTCGCCTCAACGAGCCAAGCGCTGAACTAGCGTGCAAGGTTCCCGCCGAACGGTTTTTACTATGTGACATTAAGAGGGCGTGGTACATAATTCAACGCTGAAAGCATTAATCTGTAACTGTAGGTTTCTTGAAGCCAATTTGCGGAAATTAAACAATAGCAATTATAGACAATAGTTTCAACCAACGTTATAAAAATTGTTTCCAGCTTTACGAACTTCTGAGACACAATCTCTGACGCCGGAACCTCGTGCATTTAACTGCGGCGCAAGAGATCACGCGTAACGAATTAGTAATTTTGGATAAATATTTACTCATAAAGTTGGTAAATACAGTTATCTAGGATTTTCATTTAATATTTTATCCATATTGGCTTCGAAAAAAGCGCAGATATCAATTGATTATTTCAGCGTTTATTTATATACACGCTCGCTTAAGCTGTGACCATATAATTTTTTTGATGGAAAGTCTGCAACTAAATTCAGTGTAGGTCACGATCTGAGTTTCACATACGTCCGGTTAGTACATTTTGAAGTACGGAAGTCTAAAAATGCCGTTTTTAGCCATGTTGGAGGGCTTAGAAACAGTATTTTTATTGAGCGTGGCGTCTTAACAATGAGGTTCCGACCTTGTCTGGAGTTTGTTTTTTTTTTTTACGTTGGCACAATGGGCACACGTGGAATATTTTCGGAGGAAAAAAATTTGCAACGCATTTGAAGCGTGGGGCAGACGGCGCGCGGCGCCCCGTCTACCCAGGGCGCCGAGCGGCGTGCAGAGCTACGGTCGTTATCAGATTATTCTAAAACTGTTTACCGCGTATCAGTGACGTATGCTTAGGAATATCATTCAAAGAATATTACACGTGTGTATACTTACTTCAAGGTCATCACTTCTCATTACAGTATACTTTCTAGCAGTTGAAAAGTGGCGAAATGGGTGATTTTGCGATACTTTTGAGGAATTTAATTCTTGGCGCTGAATATTCTAAAAGCTATAGGTGTGTACAGTACAATTTTTAATTTAATACTACGTCGTACATTGACAGGGTTATTGCTGAAAGTTTCAGAGGCGCGTTGCCTGCAGGAATATTGCACACCAGTTTAGTTATTGGTGCCTAAAGGCTAGAGGGAGTCGTGTTTCGCATGCTGTCTTGTCCTTACTGCTCCCACTTTTCTAGGCCTCGAACTCGAACGAGCACAATTTGTTCACCCAGACGCCCACCTTAATTGTCTACTCAATTCCTGGCCTCATTATGTTCATAAACTTCGACGGAGGTTTATTAACATGATTCTGTAGCAAAACGTCTGTTTAACCATCACTGTTTATAAGTTTCGGCACATAAAAAAATAAAAAATACATTTGTGATGTTGGTTATTATATTCCATGAGGTCTACCCTGAAAGAAAATTTTCGTAAGAAGTTCTCCCTGTCAAATTATTTCGTGTAAACACAAAACCATTGTTTGTGATCACAATATTTTAATAGTTACAGCAAAATGTTTTTGTGCTGGGAACAAAAAATTATTTGGCAGAGCGAATAACAACAAAATATTTTGTATCTGCCTGTAACTGTAAACTTCCAGAAAACTATTTCACATACAAGACACAGGTGTAATTTCCAAATAAGTGAAACAGCCTTGTATTATTTATAGGTTTCGAAAAATCCAACGGTCGTTTATTCAGTAGGAAATAAGAATTGGCAACCCCACTTGCGTACTTCGCATGCTGAAACTGTGCATTGTGCATTCGCGTGAACGTTCATTACGATTACGTATAGGACTGGTTCGATTTATTTTATTTTAAAGGGATTATTAAGGTCCCCCAGTTTTATGCACATAGTCTTTGTAAGAGACGGCTTACAAACTAACTTAACTTAAATAAACGACACAAATATCCACGTCCTTACTGGGATTCGAACTCGGGACCTCTTGCACCGTAAGCCGGTATGCTAGCAGCCACGCTACGGAGGCCAGCGACCGGTTATATTTGTTAAATTATGACTGGATTCAGTTTCTTGGACGTACTCCATTGCAAATTGAATGACCGTCAAAGAAAACTAAACATCAGTCGCACTCGTGTTCCTGAACCCTGTGTGTCTACCTGATGACGGAAACAGATTCCAGTTCTCGAAACGTCGTAAAACTGTCTGTCTGGAAAACTACTGTGTCTTGTTTCGTCTCTTCGTTGTGTCGTTTGTCTTTTCTGTATATGTCTGTTATCTGTTGCGTTTTGTCTCGTCTATTTGTTGTGTCTTTTTGTTATTTTTCTGTTCGTGTCTGATATTTGCTGTGTTTTTTTGTTTCATCTCATCGTTGTGTCGCATGTTACTTGGTTTTTTATTTTATTTGTTATTATTTTCATTTATTATCTGTTTGTTCCTTGATTCTATTTGACCCGATTCCATTTTGGAATTTCTTGTTGTGTATGTATCTTGCTGACTAAAGCATACTCTGCTTATATTTGGTTTTATTTTATTTGTTTAGTTTTCTTTGACGGTCATTCAATTTGCAATGGAGTACGTCCAAGAAACTGAATCCAGTCATGCACTCCCATTGCACAGTTCTTTCAAAGATCATATTGTTAAATTATGTACGGAATTCTGACTTAAAAAACCAGTGTAGCATCACCCGTTCACACTGTCACAGTGCTGCTTGTACAGTACTTAATTAGGGGCGGGTAGTCGCCGTGGGTCGTTTCGCGACGGTTAGGAGGTGCATTCTACCGGAGGTTCGGCCAGGGTAACCAGCCTATCGTGGGTGTAAGGTACGTGGGTCGCGGATAGCCGTCGGGAACACTCACTATGCCTGGTGGGGTATATGTTGACAATGGGAGGCATAACACCTCGCCTGGGAGACCAGCCCTTGAATGGGTGTAAGATGAGAGGTTGCATGTGGCTTAGGCTTGGGACGCATGTGGACACCCGGATCTGGTGGGATATATGTCAACTACGGGAGGCATAGTCCATTCTAGGGCAGGCCGGTTACTGGTAGAGCTTCCGCCTGGTCGTGAACGATTACTGCTGATCAATGATGCTTCGAGCCCATTGCCGGGCCTCGCTGGCGGAGAGTAAGCAGAACATTGGTGACGACATGGGCTAATGATGCGTCTCTAATAGCCTCTCGTAGCCAAAGGAGCCTGCTGCCTCCTCGTGGCACCGGTTGGAAGATGCTATGGCAGCTTGCGAAAATAAGTATACCCAGGACGGTCCCTATGCTTGGTGCATAATGATAACGATAAAAACAATAGACATAATAAATCAAGTTAACTAAATAGCAAGGTGGTGACGGTACTCCACAAAATGATAAAGCAAAACGTTAAGACACAATAAGAATGAGAATAAAAAATAAAATACATTAAATCCTGGATGACAATAGGTTAAGTAGGGTACAGAAATAACTAAGGTTTTTTTGTAGTTAATTAGGTACGGAAATCTGTACTGAATATTAGCTAGTGTATATCGGGAATAACCTATCTCAACGAAGGCCAGACACTTTCAGAATTAAGTAACAGGTAGCTGCACCAAAATTTAAATAAGATACGATTAGAGAAATAATACGAAAGGAATTATGTTTAAAATCAGTAGGCTACTGACATTGAGGAATCATGCCACACAACATTCGCATACGGTGCTAAACAATTTTTAATGTGAGCATAATTAAAGTGATAAATGTTATTAACTGAACAAGTTTCGCTGTGTATTAGGCGAAAGTCAACAAACATAATTAAATGTTTTGAAAATTTTGCTGTGTTTGCCGCGAAGAGTGACAGTTCTAGATCGGTGTAAATGAAATTAATTACTGGCTATGATGTTGTTAACCTATACGAGATGGTTTCCTGAGTCATCTTGTTACTAGAAACATCCCGTCCATATTACAGGTCTTGGTTCTTTCCGCTAGGAGCAGCGCCTTTTATCACTCGCCTCCCTCCACGGAGTATATTTTTACGAAGTCGACCAAAAACAATAAAAATGAAAAGAACGTACCCGAACAATACGTTGCGTAATCATTGACAACAAAGGTGGAGGGAGAGGAATAAGGGGATATTTAAAATTTAAGAAAGTTAAAAGAAATCCACGCATGTTTTTTCAAAAGTAATTTTATAACAAAACTAAATTCTTTACTTTGATTTCAAAACATTCAGAAAACTCTAACAAGATGTTTAATTATTTTGAAATTAGAAAGTTAGGACTGTATCAGAAATACGCTGCCTGATATTTTTTTGTCTGAAAGCAACGTCCTTTTCATTACGTTCCTTTCTTTTTCTATGGCAAGCCAAAACTAGTTGTTCTGAATTTTTTTTCGGAACTTGTCAACATTTCTTCCAGGATTACTCAATATCGTCTAAGCATAACTGTGCTACCAAGTAATTTTTTAGCGAATAGAGGTGACTTATCAAACTTGCAATGTTTGCCTAGCCCTAGGACAGTACATTATCGTCGTACCTGTATGTAACAACCTATGACTCACACTTGGATCGCCAGACCTCGCATTTATCCCTTCCACGAGCCGATATCAAAATATCTCGCGCAGGTCGCAGGAACTTTGTGTGAAAGTACAGCACAGAAGTTGCGAAACCTTCATGACAAATGGACGTTAATTATACCGGCAGGTTGTGCGCAACTACCGAACCACTCGCATTTGCAGTCAGACAATCGACGTCCTTGAAGATTTGCATATTGGCTCGGAATCCGAGCTGACCCGCGGATTTGGCACTCGGTCCCGAGGTCATTGCATGGCAACAACAACTCTCCTCTCTCCTACTGCCGCAACTGGATAATAAATCATTATTGCCGCCGCCTTGTGTGGAACAAAACACTGCAGCCTGGAAACTTGATTCACGTAGTGAGAGTGCGTGCTGCCATCGAGAGTCATTAAATACTGTAGCAATAAGAGTCATGGTATAAGCACACCATGCTGTTTACAAACATTAAATTAAAGTTTCAATCAGGATTAAACCTGGACTGGACAAAGAATGCAGATCGGACAGAAGGAGTGGAGAGCCAAGGTGGACTAGTGTAGAATACTGATTTTCTTTAACATCCATCGGACTGAAACTAATGAAGATTGAACTGCCCATTTGCCATATTGAATCGATGGTTTGGTTGCATAAGAGTTTAAGACTTACCCTGGGATAGCAAAACAATCGTAATTTTCTGGAAGTAACTAGTAACCTGGAACCAACAGACGTGATAATCGTTAGCCTTTTTGTTATCCAAAGTAACGTGCTCCGTATTTCACGGCGTTGCCTAAGGATGGCCCTACACAATGGTAAATCTAGATTCACCTGATGTTTACACGCCAGTTTGGATTGAAAATTTAAGAGCTCCGCCTGCAACGAGCTTCAAATGTGTTGCAATGCTAGGGTAAATATGTTTTTGTTATGAAACTATTCCACAATTTCTCATTGTGTCAATGTATGGAAAGAAAACATCAAGACACCATGCTCATTAAGAACACTGTTTCTAAGCCCTCCAGCATAGCTGAAACAGGCCTTTGTGTTCTTCAAGACTTACTAACCGAATGTATGCAACAGACTTTACATCATTAAAATTATATGGGCACCTCTTAAAATCCCATTGTAAAAATGGATCCACGGGAAATAATACACGCACGTTCAGCGATTGGTCTTGTAGCGATGCGGCATTGGATGTCTCACCAATGCTGCCCTTACAGCTCTGTTCGCTCGACACCTTAACTTTCCATACCCTTTAAATGTAAATGCATTTCCGTCTTAATTCACTTTACTCAACTCTCAGTAAGAGTTCGTGAATCAGTGCCATACACAAAAAATTGTACGCCTCATGTTTCACTAGAAGTCAATGTCGGTGGTGTTTTGGATGTTACAGATCTTGATGAGGACCTATCTTTAGCGTGCCACACTTGGATGTAAGCAGACTTAGCGCTGTGTTTTTCTGTCAAAACACCGGACTGCTGAAACTATTCTGCAGCTTACGAAGGCTGGAAGCTTACATTCCATTATAAAAACATCTGTTGCAACAGCCCTGAGGCTCGATTATAGTTCATATTTAAACATAACAGTAGGTGTTTAGACTAATTACTAACACGTTGTTGACAGCTGGTAGTAGAACTCTCTTTATTACTGATCGCTAGCAGCTGCCTTGTAAGAAAGTCAAGGAATTCGGTACTCGCAACTATACAATCTTTTTTTATTATTAAACCTCACATTAACTCACTAAAATGAAAGCGAGACTAGTCCAATGGCACAAAAAAAAACTTAGTTCGAAGTAAGGAGTCTATGTTTTTGTCGTGGATGGAACAACAGTGGATTTTGTGCTCCCTAACGCCCTTCGCCTCTCTCAGATGTCTCTGTTACCCGCAAATAACGGATTTTTTGTTTAAAAAAGTATGTTTCCTCAGTAATTCCACACGGAAGTTGTGCAGTATTGCTAATGCCTTTCATGGGCAACTTTGATAGAAAATTTTCTTATCGTTATGGGTAAACACATTTCACCTGTAAAATTACAAAATGTTCGGTTAGTGTTTGTTCTGCCTAGTACTTTTAGGTTCATCACAAAATCACCGCTAAAATACTGTGTTTGCCACATAATAATTTAGCAGGATAGACTATCCACAAGATTGTTCTTTTTGTTAACGGTTAAGATAATTGATTCACAAACATACTTGGTAACAGCCACTTAATAATTTTTAATACGCTTTCTGCAAACACTCGATTTCACCGACACGACTTTCATATTTGAACAGGAATCAGCAAGCGCTAATATTTGAGGAACGTTTGCATTGTTTGTGAAGTGAGCAGAGTGTTACCTGTCACGTTAGGTTTTAGTTCACTTCTAAGACTTCTTGATAAGTATTTTTTAGATGCCTCTCCGTTCTTTAGTTTGCAACGGTCGTATTCTATCTTCGTTTCTTTTCTACAGCTACTTTTGATATCTAACACGGAAGACTTGGCTTCTTCTTCCTCTCAGCAACGGCGGTGCATTAGTACATTTCATTAGCATCTTCAACTTTCCCATATTTACTTTATAGGCAAATACTGAATAACATTTCTACACTCTTACACACACACTGGTGCGCAAACATACTTTCATATAAACACGCACTTTCATACACACGCGCACAAACGGTCACGCACACACATTTACACATTATCTACTTGCTGTAGTACATTTCATGTAACTTATGTAAAGGGTACATCATATAAAATGTTGATATGCGCATGTATGTAGCAGCTTCTGTGCAGCAATGCCAAACTTTTGGGCAAAGCAATGTAATACGTTCCTCCAAGTTTTAAATAATTTCCGTAGAGGTAGAGCAGGAATTTGTTTACTCTTATATTTTGGAAGTAACTCAAGTTATTCGTGCAGTACTAATGAAAACGAAGGCTGTGACAATTTAATAAGGCCTGTCGAAAGGTTAGTCATTACTGAGCCAAGATAAATTATCAACAAACCTAGGTATTTAGCGGTCGTGTCAAGACAGCAGGAAAAGTTCTGCTAATGTCGAATTAAGCTTCAACGTAAGTATAGGTCCATTTTCTATGACGCCACGCCTCCCGGTTACACTGTTGTATTTGTTACATAAGGACCACAACCTTTGATTCTCCAAACGTAAAAACTTCCAAAAATTTCCAAAAATAAAATATTAAAAATTCCACCGTCTTGTTTACTACCATCATATTTATATCAATATTTTTTACATGGAGTATATCTTAATTAAATTATCCAATCGTTTTACACGGAGGCCGACATATTAAGTTAATTCAAATGTTTATAGAACCGTCATTAAAAAATGTATAGTAATAAATTAATTTTAAATTTAATATAATACTTAATTGGAAATAATGCTAATAGCTTACGCCCCCCTCTCCAAACTTAGCTATGCCTTCTCAATTACCGATAAATTATATCTAATAAACTTCTAAAATTCTAAAATGAAGCATCCCATTTAATTTTTATTCAATTAGAAAATACGTTAGAGGTCCACTCGTCGACTCTCGACAAGTGTACAACTTAAAAAACTTGGAGGGCAGCAACCGAACAACATTACTAGCACTAAAGAACTGACTTGTTTTTGTGGAACCATACAAATTTACATCACCACCACCCCCACCCCCTTATTCACGAAAATCCCCACACCCATACCCCAGTATACCTCTACCCCGCTAACTCTTTCCCTACCATCATCCCCTCATCAACCCTACCCTTCCCTCTGCATTTCAGGGTCCGCGGTGGCCGAATGGTCAGACCATTCGCCTCCCACCAAGGCTTTCCGGGTTCGATTCCCGGCTGGGTCGGTTCCAGGATTTTAACATGTGGGAATCGTGCCGGACGATGCCATTGGTCGGTAGGTTTTCTCGTGTATCTCCCGTTTTCCCGCCCCTACATTCCGGTGCTGCTCCATACTCACCTCATGTTATCCCCCACCAGGGCTGAAGACTTCGATATTAAGCGCTGACCAAACTATCTCACACACTCACTCACCATCTGCATTTAATTACACCAATACCCATAGAATAATTTCAAATAACGTATTTACTATGTAAATGTATACAGGTTTTGTGTGAAGTGATTACCATACTTTCAATTATAATTCAATTATAATGACATACAAAGTAAACAATTTTTAATTTCCTTTTATTTTTACCATACAATTTTATATTACTACATAAAAAAACACACGAACCGTTACAAATATAATAGAGTACTATTTTAAAATAGTCATAGCTTGTACTGTCTTACTAGGCAAATTATCAATAATTATTTTTCATATTCACATTAAAAATCGTCCTTTCGAACACTGTTTGAGCCTCTTGTAGATCTTCTAGTGCACATGTAGGTTGTCTCGCGCGAAAAAATACTTTCCCATTAATCGCACTGTGACAATGTGCGTCAAGGCTTGAGCAAGCAAATATATATGCAATGGCTAGAGAAAACAAAGTCGTCACTGAAAGTTTTGGACTAAAAGTTGTTAATGCACCACATATTTGCAAGTCTTCTCATGTCTAACACTATGACTATGAGCAAGATTTTTTCACACTATCTCCACGTACTGAATACGTGAAACGTGTCCACGGGTATTGAAGAGCTGGTTAAGTACTGTAACAACTTTGCTGTCCTGGGCGTAGCCAAGTTCGTTGGTGATGGAGGGCTTGGATAATAAAATTAATTAAATTTCTTAATTTATTACATTACCCACAAAACACTCTACATTAAGTTTACAACACTTGCGATATCACTCTCTTTAAATAAACGTTTACGTATATTATATACAGTTAATCTAACTGAAGGTCACAATACTACTATATTATTTAATAAATAAATATATGTCCCCAGTCCTCCGATCGCATAAGTCTCTAGAAATGTCCGGAAATGCACAGTTACAGTCCAACCTATTCGTCCACTCTCACACTTACTCACACCACTCGTAAGAGTGCCACCATCGTCCACACTTGCACAGCCTCTCCTCGACTCGATCTGCTGGTCCTGCCTCGTCCCTCGTTGCCAAGTTCGTCGCGCACACTCACCTGCTAAACACCACTATCACTCTCACTGCTTGCAGTGGGCCGGTATTTATAGTCGCCTGCGATGGCGCCCAGAATATTCTCAGAGCTCGCCGACGATGCTGGTTGATGTAAGCTGAATGTTCCGGGTGTTGTGGCAACATTGTCATGTCCAAGCTGAATTTTTGTCACGGATGACTGACAGATGCCCACCCATTTAGAAGGCCTGTGACGTCAGCCAGGCTCGAATGGCCCAAATCACCTGGGGTGAGAAGATGGGGGAGGAGGAGGGGCGCAGCCTGCAGTCTCGTCGCTGGGCCTGGTAGAACGAGGCGAGGGAAGTGGGAGGTGGCATGGCTCATCAGGTCGCTCAGCCCAGTGTCTTCGAGAGCGCTGACTCGTTACACTTTGCACTACTTTTCATAGTAACGTCACTGACGACATCGTAATGCACGAACAGATGGCACAGCTGGTTCAGAAAATGACTCTCGCGAAGAGACAACTGACTCAGGAGTTGTAAAAGAAGTTCCAGAATAAGAAGATTCTACTACCAGCACAACTGAAGGATTAGATGTAGCCAATGGCGATACAGCTGTTTCAGTCAAACAAATCGATGGTACCTTACCATTCGGTGTTGTAGCGGTCTCCGTCCAAGAACTTAATGACACCTTATCACTTGATGATTGTAGTGTAATATTCATGCATATTGCTGTATCCTCCATTGTGGCGACATGCCCCTACGTGGGGTGTTTACCACAATTACCTCACCCTATGTTTCAAACCGAGTTCTACACATATTTCATTAGAAAAGGGCTCATCGCCGGCAAGGGCCATTTGCTAGAATACTAATCCTAAGTGTATTGTGAAAATAAGCGAAATCAAGCAAGCTATATATTTATAATAATATCTGGAACATTTTACACCATACTAAGCTTAGTATATTATTTATTCATTGGTTCCATTATCTAATAAATAGTTCATAGTCTATAGTGGCTTACAAAATGTTGACATCGCATACCTGGATTTACGATGATCGCCGAGACAACGTAATTTCAAGTCAGTCTTGCAGCGAGGCCTCATATCTCATCTTCCTCACGACACGTTACTGTAGTAGTAGACATCCACGGAGCTATTGCAATTGCTTCTAATATCTGGACACTTTGCCGACAGCTTCAATTAATATATCTTATATTGCTTAAATAAGCAAATGAGTGAGGCGCCATGCCCCGACCACACACACACTAAACTTAACTCCGAACGCCGTAAACCATGGCTCAGTCCAAGACATCTACATCAGGTGCTCGCTGCTTGCCAAGTCCTGCCGCTCGCGCACGACTCCAACTGTCCGCTCGCGGAAGCAGCGCTCCACGTGGCCACATTTTAATCACACTGACGTGGGCAATTAAAGAGGGATATATTTTTATACTTAAAAATACTATAGTAATATGCTTAACTCTAATTAAAATATAATACTGTAAAATACTATAAAATAATAACCTAATATGCCCTTTAATATAATAATTACTGAAGATATATACGACTGTTATCTAGTAACTTTATAGGGTCACTAGGCACAGGGTTGCCAACTAAACAAGGCGAACAACCCTGCCAATTGTCTCACCACGTTGTCGATAAGTTGACCCCTAGGAGCTAGGCGATCTGGTTTCCTCCTGAAATTAGTTTTCGGGGAGTGTTGTAATCGAAAAAGTAAAAAAAAAAATAATAAAAAAAAAAAACTCTGTATCTCGAAGATTAGAGTACGCTAGATATCGAGGATAAATCAAAATCTAACTTACATCTTTTCACCACCTTAGTGTCCAAAAATGTATCACTTGTAGGTCAAGCAGTTCGATATGTCAGTAAGTGAACCAACCATTTTAGCAATAGAGATTGCATTTAATCTCTTTTATTAATTCATAACCAAGAACTAAAACTACTGGCCTAGCTATGCCACATTACAGAAGGAACGGCAGTCCTGTTGGTGAGAGCTGAATTCTGCCACACGTCTTGCTTATGACTTTCTTTTTTTCAGTGTGGATGTACGTTATTTGAGGGAAGTAATAACGATAGTGATTACAGCAGTGTTTGATTAAACTCCATGGAATTATTACGTTTTACTAATATTTAATAACACAAGGTTGTTTCCTTGGATAATTTTTCGAAAAACTTCCACTCATTGTGTACATGATTAAAAACTATTAGTGGTAAATAATAATACGCATTTTAGAGATGAAGATAAAATAATTTGATAAAGTAACATGGTTAGTGAAATATATGTTGAAAAAAATCATGTTCTGCTGAATTCCAAACATCTTGGAAACAGTTTCATTCCTTTAACATGAACGTGTGAGAAATGTTACAAGTGAAAGAATGTACAATAGGACAATAGTAACGCTGGTGGCGTTACTACATAGACAGTTCCTACTGTAACTATGTTCTGAGACACTTGTGCTTCATACAAATAATACATTCCCAAAACACATTTTACTTGCTGCTGGAAATATGAACATAATACTGCCTTGGCTCTGGGACTACATGTAAAATAATTAAATATTGACTGTAGTTTTTACGAGCGAACTGTATGAACTGTATTCTCGAAACAAGTGTTAAGATTAAATTTGAAGATTTGTAGCCATATTAATTCTTATACTGTCGTTGTAAATAATATTTTATTTATACCTTCGGGAAAATAGATGTGTAGTTCTTTTACTAACGACATAAAAAAAAAGCAAGGAAAAATACAGGTCCAAGAATAGGACCTTGGTAAACGTCGCGCCTTATTATATTTTCTCCTCCAGAATAAGGAAAAGGTGTGTTTCAATATACACAACTTTTCCTGTTAGTACGGTTATTATACAAACATTGGATGTACTCCTTTAGTTCTAAAGACACAAAATTTAGTTTGCCAATAAGCACACTGTAGAAAAGACAAAATATTTGCTTGAATTAAAAAATTCACTTTTACCGAAGAATTAATACTTTTCCAAATTATTCCAAAACTCCCCGGGAGTTTTTCCGCTGTCAGGTCTTCCAACACCCACGAGACTACTACTTTATCACCGAAAAGTATTTCAAACAATTTATACAGTCGTCGACAGCACACTGTAGCCCTTTTACGAAGAATTTTCTGCCAGGCGTGATTCATTGAATCTATATCTTCGTAAGATCGATATCTCATGATGATGGTTACCAAATGCATTACGAGTGACGTCAGCTCAGCTTCAACTGCTTCGTGTTGAGAAATCGTCGTTTATATTGGGCTTTCGACATGGAGCTTACAGCTAGTACACACGGGGAAAGAAACTTAACCTAACACATGTTATAAATTTCAAATTGCATTCCTTCCCACACCACAGCACTGGAGCCAGTCTCATAAAGGTCGTGCTACAATCGAAATAACTATAAACATACTAATACCAGTAAGAGTTGAGACCATTCATCGATATTGTGCGCGCTACAGTCGTGCATAACCAGTCATTACAATGATCATTGCATAGTCGCATAGAAAGTTGGCGAACTTCCAATTTTATTATGCAGCCATTCATAGATCTCTATTTGTTTTAACGTGTCATTTGCATATATATACATATGTTATATATAAATATATATCTGTTAGTGTGTATATTACAAAAAAAAAGCAGATGTAAGATATTATTTAGAAGAAAATAATAACAAAAATAAAAATACAAGGAAAGGTTATTTACGCAATACAATAACATACGTAAATAAAGGAAATACTTTGAAATGAATCTTTGGACATTGAAGCCTGATTGGTCGAGAACTGTAAACATCCGGCTTTTTACATCAATTGTAGCAAAACAATTTTGTAATGGCTATGTCAATGGTAATTGGTATGGTTGTGTTTACGGTTATTTTGATTGTAGCACGGCCTTAATTATAATTCACCTGTTTATCACACTACATATCCACTTTTCGTCTACCTATCCATCTGTAAGCTTCTCGCACGACTGTCTTCTTCTGTGCGTTTCTTTGTATGCTTTGTTGTTGGAATCGCGCATTTCTTAGAAGATCGTTTTCATTTTCCACTATACAGGAACGTCTATGCGGCACTAAATGTGTAGTACATAGATAGATTCAATTTTTATGGAAATGTATTTAAATTCGTGCTTGGTGGCACTAAATTCCTAATACATGGATTGATGCAACTTTCATGAAAAAGTTTTTAAATTCATGCTTGGCTCAGGATCGCCTGTTAGATTCCCACCCGGAGATGTGAACAGTTTAATGCTCCTCTCGGGTTTAGGTCTGGGTGTTGTGTTTCTCCCTTCACCGCTATCCCTGCGTAAGGCAATGGCAAAGCAACAAACATGTTACGAGTGTCTATATTATTACAAACAATTTTTATAGTTTCTTTTTAACACTGAAAAACAAAACTACACAAGATACAGTGAAACGGACACCTCAGGTTCACTTTAAAACTTAAAATGCCGACTGACATTGCATCCAATAAGTACAACACATAAAATTAGGCCTAAGTTCCCTCAGAACTGTCACAATTGACAGAAATTTAAGAGTTACATGAAACAGAACATACATGAAAGAATACTGAATCTCATAGGATCTTAAGAATGAATGATAAACATACAATAGAAAAGCATGGTAGTTTTGAAAAAAAAAACATTTGTTTTTTCTATCGTCCTTTGTGTAGTTTTGGGCGCTGCTTCAAAATTTCAAATTTGCCACCTTCTTAATGTGATGCAATTCGAGGAAAATGCGAAAAACTCGGAAAAAAATAATTTTTTTATGTTTTTTACTTACAACTAAAAACCTACGCACTTTAAGAGGGCAGTGTTCCTATAAAAAAAATGTGTTGAATGCTTTTTGTGAGACATACTGTTTAGAAGCAAAAGCACATTGAAATTCAGCGTATGTGAGAGGTGACTGGTAAGCCAAGAATATTACTAAACATAGCCATAATGATTCAAAATTATTCAAGTTTGCCGAAGACACTGGAACTAGAACATTCGGGCTACTCGTAGTTCTGATGTGGTTCACAATGTTTGACAGAAGAAGGTTTAAGGTTGCCAACTGAAAGATGAAAGATAATAATGGAGCATAAGAATTTTTCCCCCTTTTTTGAGAGTATGCAGTACCTAACGAAAACACCTTCTATCGTAACAGCAATACCTCGGGTCGGTGGTTGATAATCATAATGAATTATTTTCCACGTCATCGTCTTCATCTTCATCTTCGTAATATTTTCCAGCATTGACGTAGTTTTCTTCGCAGGTTTCGCAAAACTTAATACAGCCCAGCCCTTCTACAGCAACAATTCCCTATTCAGTCGTTGCATTTACAGGAAATCATGTACAGAAGTTAGTCGGATGCAGAGGAATCAAATATGGTGATCGTATAAGGCCATTCTTTTAGTTTTCCATCCCAGTAGTTCTGTTTTTCTTTCAAACCACAGCTGAATTTAGTGAAACACTCTCAGGGAATGCTGTCGTGCTGCAATTTCAGTAGTGGCAATTGCGGCAATGTAAGACGTCATATTATAGGCCGATGTTACATACTGCCTTTACCACAACTTGTCCAGTGACAGATGATTACCAGGTCAGTACAAAGCAAGGAAAAATTGTTCACTTTCACTGGTAATTGTCTCTAGATTAGCTACAGAGTTTGTAAACACATTGGTCGTAGGTCCGAAATCACAGATCTTGAGTTTTATAAAATTCACTTTACCCTGAATGCACAGAAATGTGTGACAACCACCCATATCATGTAAAAAATAACATATGGTCAGCATAGTTTTTATCAACTGCATTTAACTGTTGGTACCATCAAGGGATTTTTCCTTTTTCTGAATTAAAAAAGGACTTGTTGGAAGAGAGTACACAGTCATACCAAGAGAACCAGAAGATCTAAATACTCTTCCTCAGCTGCGTCTCTGTCATAATGAGATGTCGGTCTATTGACTGGCTACTATCAAGCCTATCTATACGTCATCCTGTGCTCGTTTGCTACGAACGTTGGCTTCTTTGACTTTGGAAGTCAGCATAGAAATCAGTTAACTTTTGATCGTTGAATTGGCAACCGAGATCTGCTGAGATACTTGGGGCACCACTGTGTCACTGAACATTACTTCGATAGAATGTTTTTTGCCTGACCTCAAGCCCTCCACATTTTTAGTGAAAGTAGTATGAAGAAACGTTTGTCACACCATTCCAGTGCCGTGCTTGTCAGGAGGACTGGCTTCATCGTTCCCTTTCCTTGGAGTCTTCAGAGGTAGGGAAAAGCCTATTCTTAACACATTACATAATTGATCGTGGAGTTACCAACATCCATGGCTGCTATGCAACAATTTACTTTACAACATGTAACCTTTTAACACAAACTCATCGAAAAGTATAACAAACAGGCCTAAGGCGCCCTTCAAAAATTTTTAGCTCCAACTGATAGCCTTCAGCAACAAATTGGTTTTAAGAACAGTAGCCTACTGGTGATCAGGCCACCGACAATAAGGCCTATCTTTTATCGTTCTGCATTTTTAACGTAGTTATTGTAGAAAATGATTGACGTGATTTTTTTAATAGTTTATATGCAATGTAACGCCAAAATTCCGCAAAAGTTGTCAAACTTGAAGGGCCCCCTTTTAAATAGTAGTCTCGAGGTCTCCTCATAACGATTTCAAGTTTTACTGTAAACGCAGCACGTCATCACAGCGACGCCGTTGGTGAAAGAAAAAAAACAAGTGGCCAATTACGTTTTCATTCAAGGATACGTACGTCGAGATGACCGTTTTGTGTTCAGTCGCTTGGCAGTGGCATGGTCTCCTTGAATGGAGTGACCGGGAAAGACCACATGTACACGTGGCTTTGCAGGAGGAAGGCGCACGCAACACACATGGACAGCTAGAAATGTGGAGAAGAGGGAGTCTGTAAAGAGGAGCAAATGCAAAAACAGATTCCGCGCGTAGAGCAAAGCTTTTCAAGATGGTCAGTAAACCGTGCCTGATACTGCCAAGAACAAATCCAATCCATCCTGCTTCTCTTCATGCGACAACATCGGGATGAAATAATCCAATAATCCAAACAAAACCAGAAACTATTTACACTGATATTTGTGTTTCATTTGCTTACATGCATAACGCCACGTACTCTTATATCTAATTATTTCAAAAATTTAAATACGGATATAATGATTTCTTAAGTGTTTAAGGTGGCGGTATACCCAAGTCGTCGAGAGGCGTGCAGCTTCGGCCAATAAGATATCTTCATTCGTAAACTGCTGAACGTGCTTTATTGATGTCTGATTCGGGACAGCATTCGGAGGACGCTACAAGTGTAGGCATGTATATTTAATTTTTGTCATCCAGAAACCTTAAGGTTTTTTTTTTTGCAGTGGGAAATGGCCAAGAATGTGTGTATCTTCGCATTTTTTTACGTACGATATCTTAATAAAGGTAGTTATATGCGCGTATTTTAATATTTCAACATGAAATAATAGGGTGGTCAATGAATGTCTTAGAGGTAAGCTATCGGCGAGGAGTAAATGCACGCCGGTCAAAGCGACTTTTGCCTAAGAGCTAGGGCAAGGCGTGATTCGCATTCCGTGTCGCCCTTAGCTCGCTCGCTAGCTCGCTCGCTCGCTCGCTCGCCTAAGCTTCAAAAGCTCAATGTATGTACAAAATAATTGAGCTTTGACATAGGTGCATGACAGTTAATCATAGGGGGGGGGGACAAGTATATCCAGAGGCCGATATGTTGATCACTTCTTAAAAAAAGGAGGGGGGTTAATTCCTCCCTGGGAAAGTTTAGATTGCAAAATGTAAGCAGTTTTTATGTATAAACTTGAAATATACCGTTGGTAAAAGTATTAATATTTTTACATAATTATTTTTATTTTTACATTATTTTTGAGGGGGACAACATGTCCCCCCCCCCCAGGTCAGGATATGACATTTTGCGAGTATGGAGTAACTGCGGAATTCAAGGGCAAGGGAAACGTGAGTACCCAAAGAAAACACGCCTCCCCCCAATGACAACGTTCCGCCAAGTTATTCAGTAGATACTAGCCCCACCTGGAATCAAACCTGGATTGCCGTGGTGGGAGAAGACTGATCTGACAACTACAAAATAGTGGGACCTTAAGGCGGCTGCCTACCTTACGCTTCAGATGCGTTGCAGTGTGTTCGTAAACAGGTTTTCTCTACGAAACAATTACATGTATAAAGTTATGCCAACTCACGAAAATAAAACCAACTTCAGACAAGGTCGAACCCTCATTGTTAAGACACTAAGCACTGTTTCGAAGCCCTCAAACATAGCTATAAACGGCTTTTTCAGACTTCCGTACTTCAAAATGTAATAACCTGATGTATGTGTAACTCAGACTGCTATTTGCATTGAACGTTGTTACAGACTTTTCACCAATAAAACTATTTGGTCACCATTTGTTGTCCCATATTAAAAACGGTTCGGTGAGAACCCTGCACGCTATTTCAGTACTTGAGTCTTTGAGGCGATTCAGCATTTTATGTGCATTTCAAGGTCGTCCTTACGTCTCCGTTATTTCTGAGCCTTTAACGCGCAGGTAGGCGGCGCCCTTAAGAGATGTTCTCTCCTGGCGAATGTACGATGTCGTAGCGTGTCACGCTAATACTTTGTTTCGCGAAACAGTTCATCTCATGTTACGTTTACCTACGAAAAAACACACACTTGAAACTACGCTTCTATAATTTAAAAAATTCAACACTGTTAGAAACATGATTTTCAGGCCTCTGAAAATCGTTAAAAACAGCTTTTTTTTAGACTGCTGTTAACCCCGAGAATACCACCTGTATTCGTGAAGTGCAACAAAACGAGATGCATACTTTGGCCTGTGCTTCATACTATCCAAAAATAAATTATGGCCACCGCTAAAAGTCCCACAGGGAACAGACAAACAAAACCTTGCACACTAGTTTGGCGCGCTGTGAATAGAGGCTATGCGCCAAGTCACGGAGTGTGCAGTCTTCTCGCCGATATATCGCGCCTATGAGACATTCAGTGGTGACCGTGTTATTTCACGGCTTTAAGACTGCTCTGCGCCGAAAAATTCGCAAACACTGACCAACTCTTACCCATTGTATAAATAACTTCTCACAAATAAAATATTTTTAATTTTCATGGTTTTCGTACGTACGCATGTCAAACTAGTGATTTAACAATTTTTGCTACTTGCCCAAAGAAAAACTTTTCAAATGATACAAATGAAATTATTTTGAGTGAAAGTTAATGTATTAAGCGACAGAATGATGCTTTATAAAATTCACATAAACATTGTTTTTTAAAAAAATACAGGTACTCAAAGAAATTAAAAAATTTAGGCACGTTCAAAGTTTTGTTAAAACACAAATTAGTTTTACATAAGGTTAGAAAGGTATCATTCAGCAGATTAATATATTTCCTTTTACTATAAATTATTTCCTTAGTATTTTTTAAATAGTTTTTACTTTGGGTAAGTAGCGAAAATAGTCCACTCACTACATTGACACGCATATGTACGAAAACTAAGTCATAGAAAAATATTTATATGTGAGAAATCATTAATGTAACGTGTAAGAGTTGGACAGTGCTTGGTACAGTAATTAAATTTCTAATTTTTCGGTGCAAAACGCTCATACATTAAAGATGAATATATATTGCACATGCTCACATCTTTTAAAGAATTGTGCGCCAAGATTTTCAAACCTAAAAAGAGCCGCAATACTCTCATTTTCACTATTTCCGACAGCATGAAAACAAACTTGAGCGATAAATGGAGACATGAAATGGGTACACATGTTAATATTAAGGTTCTTTAAACATTATTCCTAAACAGGCGTAATTAACGCACCAGTGAGCAGTTTTCAAATTATTTTGTAACGACCTAATCTCTGCACTCCGCTCGGCGGCCTGAAAAGGCGGCCTCCTTAATTTGAAGTAGAAATTCACCACAAAAACACGGAAGAATTTTAACCGGGAGCATTACATTCCGGCCGCCTTCCCAGAAACATTTAAACTGACCCTCCACACACTGGCCGACTCCAAGGACCCGATGAAAATGAAGTAGGCTCGAAGCAGGAAAAATGCCAGCGACACTTTAACTGACCACGCCCGTTGTGCGATATTTAAGCCCATCCAGCATTTTAATAGATGGCATTTCACTTCCGAGAACAAGGTGTCCTTCAAAACAATTTTATAGACACGAGAGAGAGCTACTACCACAAATACCATTTAGTAAAAACGATACTTTACCAAACACGGGGAAAGTTATTGCGTAATCACTTTCTGTTAGAATATTTTAAAATATAGACCCGTCTTTTCCGTACTGGGTTACGTAAGTATTGCTGATTTATTTACATTTTTGTTTACGCTAGTGTCACTTCTTTCCTAACGGCTTCGTCAGTAAAACTCAATGAAGCGGACGTCAGGTGTAACTAGTTCGTTCAAGACCATATCGGATTTCTCGGATGCCCTTGGAGTGTGTGGTTACACGTAAGACTTACGCAAGTCTTCAAGCTCTTGCGTCAGTAAAATTTTAAAACATTAAATGTGTTACTGCTTTTGTCACCTCCTGCTGATGGTGACAGAGGTTAACTTACACAAAACATTTATAGTTAAATAGACCACTTTTTTGGCCAAGGTAGCCAAAACATTCGGACTATATGGCATAATTAATACTGCTGTTGAAAATCCGTTACGTGTTCCTGCATTCGGTCAGGGTCACGTGTGTATGAGAAAGGCCTGGGTGAAGTCTGTGCCGGCTGCTCGACTATCGAGTTAAGCATGTCCTCGTCCGGTCCGAAGAATGGATGAGGTGTGTGAGATGAGTGTGAAGTAGCAACGGAATAAGAAAAAAAAGGGAGGGGGCGGAAGGAGTTCCCCGACAAAATATACCGGCCATGTTTCTTACATGTCGAGAAACCGGGACCGACACCCGCCGGGTGTCTTAACACTTCCCCTTGAGTACTTAAGAAATCATTACACCAGTATTTCAATTGCTAAAATAATAAGATATAAGAGTACGTGGCGTTATGCATATTAGCAAATAAAATACAAATATCAGTGTAAATATAGTTTCTGGCTTTGTTTGGATTGTTTCATCCCCATGTTGTCGTATGAAGAGAAGCAGAACGGATTGTATTTGTTGTTGGCAGTATCAGGCACGGTTCGCTGACCATTTAGAAAAAGCTTTGCTCTACGCGCGGAATCTGTTTTTGCCAAGAACAGCACACAGTGTCTTTAATGCGCGCGCACTCACGCACGCATTTGCTCCTCTTTACAGACTCCCTCTTCTCCACATCTCTAGCTGTCCATGTGTGTTGCGCTGTCTGTAGTCGTCCTGATATGACAGCGACGTTCAACGCAACGCTGGAACACGGTACAATCCGATCAACTACAGCCTACCTATTCTACAGCAATTGACACACCTGGGTAATTCTACGGACAATAACTCTATTCCTGTCTGAGGGTCTGTTCTATTCACTGTACTCTTGATCATCTCATGCACCTTCCTTCAGCAAAGCTGCGTGTACACGTGGGTCTTTCCCGGTCACTCCAATCAAGGAGATTTTTCCCCCCAAGTAGTTGTAACACAGCGACCATGCCACTGCCAAGCGACTAAACATAAAACGGCCATCTCGTCGTACGTATCCTCGAATAAAAACTTAGTTAGCCTCGTGTTTATTTTATTTTCCCAGCGGCGTCGCTGTGATGACGTTGCTGTGTTTACAGTAAAACTTGAAATCGTTATGAGAAGACCTCAAGACTACAATTTAACAAGGGGTGCGTCGAGTATGAAAACTTTTGCGAAATTGTGGCGTTACCTTGCATATGAACTATTTAAAAAATCACGTCAATCATTTTGTACAAGAACTGCGTTAAAAACGCATAACGATATAAGATAGGCCTTATTGTCGGTGGTCTGATCACCATAGTAATTTTCTTGAAACCGATTTCTTGCTGTAGGCCATCAGTTGGAGCTGAATATTTTAAGGGCGCCTTAGGCCTATTTTCTTATACTTTACGTTGAGCTTGTGTTGAATTGTTACGTTTTGTAAAGTAAAATGTTACATAGCAGCCTTGGGTGTTTGGTAACTCCGCGATCAATTATACAATGTGTTAAGAATAGGCTTTTCCCCACGTCTGAAGACTCGAAGGGAAAGGAATAATAAACCCAATCCTCCTGACAAGCAAGGCACTGAATTGGCGTGACACAAGTTTCTTCATAGTGCTTTCTCTAAAAATGTGGAGCGCTTGAAGTCCAGCAAAACATTCTACCGAAGTAATGTTCAGTGACAAAGTAGTGCCCCAAGTATCTCAGCATATCTTCGTTGCCAATTCAATAATTAAAAGTAAACTGATTTCCATGCTGACTTCCAAATTCAACGAAGCCAACGTTAGCTGCAAACGAGCACAGAATGACGTAGATAGGCTTGATAATAGTCACAGCCTGGCATCTCATTATAACAGAGACGCAGTTGTGGAAGGGGATTTAGATCTTCTGGTCCTTACGGTAGGACTGTGTACTCCTTCCAACAAAAATTTTTTAGTCCAGGAAAAGGAAAAAATGCCTTCATGGTACCATCAGTCAAATTCAGTTGATGAAACTACGCTGACCATATGTTATTTTCTTTCATGCTATAAGCGGTTGTCACACATTTCTGTGAATTTAGGATACAATGATATTTATAAACACTCTCAAGAAGACCTCTGGTTGCGGTCCTACGATCAATGTGTTTACAAACTCTGCAGTTACTCTAGAGACAATTACCAGAGAAGGTGAATAATTTCTCCTTACTTTGTGATTATCTGGTAATCACTACGTTACTCACGAACCTCCCCTCGCTTGTCGTGTCATTATGCTCTCCGTGACACGTTCGGTTACCGGCTCAGAAACACAACACACTTGTTATTATATATATATATATATATATATATATATATATATATATATATAAGTTATATATGGGGACGCGTAGTACACCCCTTCAGCTTATTCTTCGTGGGGTCGCGGTTGGCACAATGGCTAGAGTACTCACCTCCCTCTAAGTCAATCCAGGTTCGATTCCCGGCGGAGTCGGTCCCCATATTTTCGCATAGGTATAGGAATCGTGCCGGACGATGCCGGTGGTCGGCGGGTTTTCTATGTGATCTCACATTGCTCCCACCTCTTCATTCCGGCGTTGCTCCATACTCATCATGTCACCCCTCAACAGCACTACAGACCTAGATGTTAGTGCCAACCAAAATATCTTTACATATTTTTCGTATCCCATTGATGGCGATACAGAAGTAGCATTCGTAGGTTCCAGTTGGCAGAAGTCTATCCACCCACTTCGCACGAGTTCAGCTAATGGTGCCGGACGACGTGCATTCTCCAACTCCGCAGCCAGATGTCACGAGGCGAGATTAGTGCTTATTATGTTCATTTCCGTGTAGGGTGTGACGAATTACCGGCAATGTCTCTTTACAGAAACATTACATTTTACGACTAAGCACGTGTAATTAGGCTCAATTGGTACGTGTAGTCATATAGTATTAGTTACATAGTGAGGTATTTGCTTAAAATTTAAATTTTACGTTGTTTTGCAATGTTATACAATGCGCCAAATTTACATACGTATAAAATATTCTTCAGCTTTTAATCAGTTCTATAAAAATTATTTTAGTCCTATATCCTATCATAAACGTTCACTTTATAGGATTAAGGGCGCGGTTCACTTCAGTTATCAACGTCTTTTTAATTTCTATATTTGTACCAGATATTTTTCTTATTTTAGACGTAAATTGTGATTAAATCTTTCTCTTAGGAAATGAGTCGTAAACGTCAAAATTTGCACTTTACAGTTGCCACTAAAACCAACTGAAATACCAAACCGAAAAAATTCAGAGTGCATAAAAATGTTGTAGGCTGTGATTTGATACATATAAAAACAAAAAATATATATTTTTTTGTTTTTATATATGTCAGATCATAGCCTACATCATTGTTATACACTGTGAATTTTTTTCCGTTTGGTATGTTATAAGTTGGTTTTAGTGGCGTACATAAAACCGTAAAGTGCAAATTTTGACGTTTACGACTCTTTGCGCAAAAATTATGTGAGCTACACAAAGTTCCTAAGAGGAAGATTTAATCACAATTTACGTTAAAAATAAGAAAAAAAAATCTGGCACAAATATAAAAATTAGTAAAAGACGTTGAAAACTGAGGTGAATCGCGTCCTTAAAATATTTTTGTAAGACTGATGCTAATGACAAAACGTTTTAGCATGTTTTACTGACACCGCGTGGTTAGCGCATAGTCTATTGATAAATAACACCGCCCAACCTGCCTAATTATTTCATAATAATGCTTTAATATTTCGACTACAACGTAAGTATTGAAAGGTAAAGTCATTACCCAAGTTCATATTAAAATAATTTCAAATAAATTTTGTCACATTTTGAATCAGGGAGGAACTAAGCAAAATTCTGCATGGTTAGACACAAGGGATCTTGAGGAGGGTGAGGAGGGAGAGCGAAGTACGGAAGAGGTGTGATACGCGCATGTAGCCATGCACCCGGCTCTTAACCAGTATTTATAAGAAATACGTTTCATGCTCTAACAAAAATATCACAAATGACTTTTGGTCAAACAGGCAATATTTAGTTGCATTTATGTAGAGGATGTGCAGTGTGAGGCACTTTCGGTTGATCCAAAACACTACAAGCCCACAGTTTCATTTATCAGTTTTCAAGAGGAGGGCCACGTCAGGAAATCGTTGGTTTAGGAGTTGCTGGGGCGTCAAAATTGGATAACGCTTCGGATATTGGGACAGACGATTTTGTCAAGGAATAGCCACCAACTTTAAGTAGATAATCACATCAAACAGTTATTACAAAAACGGGTTCGAATCGTCTACCTCCTACTTGACTGCCAAACTTATACCCTCAGTGAAAATACTAACGGACATGGCCAAATACACGTGGTTATGCGCTTAGTAAAGCAAACCACGGATTTCCAAACCTGCGTTTTTATCAATAAAATAAAATAGATGCTTTGTTTACCGTCCGAATAATATGTTACACGTTTTCGATGTTTTGAATCATTCACTAAAGCCGCGTTCCCGGCGGATATTTTTTGCTGGCAACACTTCGTGATTAACCTCATCAAATGTGCATACTATGGATGAAATGGTCGAAAGTTCCGAGTACATTCGATGAACTAACGGTCATGGCTGCATCAATATTTACATAGTAACTCACGACTGGAATTTTTAGGGCTGGCTGGCTCAGGTACTAGAGGCAACCAGTATTGTATTATTAATTAAAACGCCATATACTAAAAGTGTATGAGGTTTATGTTTGACGACGACCCTGTGTCGTTTAAAAAATGATATTTGTACTAGACTCTCAGTTAAAATATGTGCTAATTTCATGCATAATACGTATTAAATTTTGGTTGCAAACGTATTGTAATTTGTAAAGCTTACCCGTAGCTGGCATGTAATAAAATATTTGATATAGTAACTCTGCACGATCCATCAGGCACTGTTCCCCAGAACATCGTCTAGTTCTAGTTATAAAGATTTTGTATAACAAACAATTTATACAATTTGGTTATTTTAAAATTGATATTCTTACGATTAGGGGAAACTCTGAGGGAGTTGAATTTCATTTACTGAAATAAAATATACCTATAAAAATTAAATAATATTACTTTGGCTCACATTCCGTATAACGTTCACGTGAATGAAAATACAATGAGAGACCGTTAATAATTTAAACACTAAGATAATTTAACATATAATTTAAAGCTTATTGCACTAAATGTTTAGTTTAAAGCGTGTAACCTTAAGTAAGGTTCCCGGAGGCTCATCCGTGGTGCCGTTCGACGGTCACCAATGTTGTAGTGCCTGTAACATCTTAGTGGTTCGAATGGTCTAGCGAAGATAGTGTAATCAAAGACAGGAAATTGCCGTCTTTAGAACGCCGCCTTACTAAAGCCGAAGTTGCTGACTGGAATTTCGTTGCATCTAATTTATTTTCCTGTTGGTGGTTGTGAGCGAGGCTAGACAACAGAGGACATGACTGTTCACGAAGCGATGTTGACTGTTACACAGAGCACAATACACTACACGGTCGGGCCTGCGGGGAGTTATCTTGCACGTTGGAAACTCAAGAAACGAAGACGCGGTAAGTGCTACACTTAACATGCGCACCTACACACTAAAAATAGTTTGTAAATTTTCCACACGTGCGTATAGGAGTGCTAAGAAAGTAGGTATGGTAGAATAGTTTCCCAGACATCCATCGTAGCACTAATAAACATAAAAAAAAAAACAGTCAAATGTATACTGAAGTTACCAGACTTGTATTGCAAGTTTCAACAACTGTAAAAGTTTGGATATTTACAAGGCGGAAGTATGATAAATGTCCCATACTGCTTTTAGGTTAATTACTTCCTAAATATTTTACGAAGATTTTTTACACAGTAGTGCCCCTGCACCCCTAAGAGCAAGCGCCAAACTGGCACACATTTTTCCCGCTGTACGTTGGAGAGAATGAGAGACTTTGGTCAGCGCTTAACATCGATGTCTTTAGCGCTGGTGAGGGGTGACATGAGGTGAGTATGGAGCAGCACCGGAATGAAAGGGCGGGAAAAACGGGAGATCCCAGAGAAAACCCGTCGACGAATGGCATCGTCCGGCTGCACGTTGGAACTGTAGGACTCCAGCGTGAAGCGGTGACCGTATAATTTAATTCATGAAAATTCTGCAAATCCTCGATTATTTTCGAACATTTCTGAGCAGTAAATTTTGTAATACAGCTGCACGAAAACACCGTTTTTAACTAAACTCTTGTTGGATGGTGAAAAAAAAAAAAGCATGGGGGAGGCGAAGCTAGCATTTCCATTGCACGGGATGTTTTGAAAGTTCTTGGTAATCTTGGTAATCTTCCTCAAAACGTGATTAACTTTGGGGCTCAGTGAAAACACTTATAATGTAGGTACTCACTGTAACTCACTTCAACATACTGTATTTTTCTTTTAGAATTACTAAATCTAGCTACGGTATGTCCGGAACTCACCTAATAATTGTAAGTTTAAGTTTCGAAAAAAATCCGATTGACAGACCTTAAAAATGGACAATATGTTGCCTAATCATGAACGCGAGTAAAATTGGCGTTTCATGCCAGTCGCGTCCACCTTCGCGATGTGTAACATGTTGCACAAGTAACTGCGAACTACCAGCGTTGTTTCACATAACTTTAACTTTAAGTTGAAATTAGTAATATGACCTTTTCGCACATTTTGTATTCAGATTAGTTTCTACAAGCCTGAAAGCGTATTCTGTAATTTGAATGTCGACACGTTATTAAAATACTCACGGTGCATGCACGTGTGATGTTAAGATATGCAGCGTGAAAATAAATTTGTTTAGCCTCATTGGACTGCCGTAATGATTTTGTAAATTACGCTAAGTAAATGTTGGGAAAACAATTGGTCCAGAACTATGTTTATTAGCATTATTCGCTTGTTTCATCGTCCTCGTGTGTGTCTATAATTACCAAACATCCTGAATGTGTTAAGTATTTTAACTGAGATGTTATATTTGATGTATTGGTTACTTATTGCCGAAACTACACATTCCTGTCCTCTGTTGTTAACCTAGTAAACTCTGTGTACAGAGCCTTCCAAGTTTTGTGAAGCCAGAAAAATGGTTTATCACGATATTAAGATATATCACGATATATGGTCACAGTTTACCCTACTGACAAAACAATACTGGGTTGGCTTCTAGATTTGTCAACAATCCAACATTCACTGTGACGGGGAGTATGCAAGTTGGCGTCGTTGCCGTTGAGTTATTAAAGAAAATTTGAAAGATTTTTAAAATTTATGCTTTACCAAGAATGGGTGATCTTATTTATAAGTGATTTATTTCAGCGACCACTTTATCTCGGAAGATCTCGGTTCTGTTACGGACGACCTTTGTCTTTCCAGCAACAACCCGCTGTGTTTGTTCAAGATGGCGACAGGAAGCATGTTGAACACCAGGCGCGGTATTTCTCTCGTTGCGAGATCGAGGTCGTTCTTTCTCTTTCCGCATAGCAGCCATCGACGATCAGAGGTCAAGGGCTGTAAGGCTTCTAAGAACCCGCTCCAACTTATAAGCTGACGTCACTTCTTGTAAAAGTGAACACGGCCTGGTAGCAACTCCATGGAGTACCCGGTATTTCAGAGACAATTGTAGTGGAACACACCGCACAGTTGAGATTTGCTCAAACCCCCACTTCTTTCAGGTGTACACTGCTTCGTATAACTAACGTTAATTCTACTACTGGTTAGAAAGAAAATGTGTTTTTTATGGGAAAGTTTAGCATAGGGAAAATTTCTGCTACTAGTTTCGCTGCTATCGCTAAGGAACCAGAAAAATACGAAACCATAGTAAAATTAAATTTAAATACGCTTGGAAATGATGGAAGTCATTTAACTTAATTTTCAAGTGAAAATATGCCAATTTCGCGTTTTAAATTATCAACTTTATGTAACTTAAAATTTAGGAAAGCTCTGTGATTGGTCACTTTGCACCCATTACCGATACCAGCGCTCAAGCAGTAGAATTTCCCCTGTGCCAACCTTTTAACATTGATCTTACTAACCTGTAATAGAATTAACCTTAGTATAACTTCAGTAAAATTTTACAGCTACCTATGGGCAATTACGGTTCATACTTTGGAATATGTGTCGCAATGCTAGGCAAAATTCACAGTACAAGTGGTGAAACAGACATCTTAAATAATTTTAGAAATAAAAACTGTCGACTGACGTTGAATTAAACTTACACCTAAAAATTCGTGCTCTCAGATCTGTCAAATTTTACCTAAGTAATGCGAAGCAGAATATACCTACGTGTCAGCTTTGCGTTCTCCAGCATGCTCTCTGTAACCACTTAATTCCAAAGAAAATTCAAAACATCTACGAAAGCCACTTGTAGAAATTGCATCAAATTTTGACCCCACAGTTAAGCATTAACTAATGTCACACATTTTTATTCTGGATGTTACCACTGTGGTTTTGTTTTTAAAAAATAACTAGTTGTCTATTTCAGGATACTTGCACATTTACGAAGCGTAATATTCACAAAAGGGACATATTTTACTTTTAGTCCACATTACAATGGTCCGGTCATTACATAGTGTTATTTTACATGTTGAAGAAGATTAGAAAGAAAGACTTTGTGTGGGAAAATGTTACTCTAGGTGAAGCCAGAGTTGTTAGATATGAAGAATTTAACAGATAAGGAAAAAGTGAAAGTAAGTTTCCTACAATAATTACAAATCTTATTACAATTATTGGGAAGGCATATAATTTTACCTACAATTCACAATCCTATAACTTCATATTTACATTTAATAACTACAACGCCTAATATTTCTACAGTACACGACAATATTAATATACGACTTTCTCACACCGTGGTGTTTTCAATTTAAATCGACCTATTTTAACTTTTGAAGTGTCTGGTTCTCCGACGTTCTCATCGATTCCAGGGAGCCGCTGTGTTCTAATGGTCAGACCGTTCGCCTCCCATCAAGGTGATCTGGGTTTGATTCCCGGCGCGGTCGGTCTCCGGATTTTCGCATATGGGAATCGTGCCGGACGATACTGTTGCTCGGCGGGTTTTCTCGGGGATATCTCATTTCCCCCGCCCTTTTATTCCAGCACTACTCCATATTCACTGCATGTCACCTCTCACCAGCGCTAAATACCTCGATGTCAAGTGCTGGCCAAAATCTACCACTCACTCATCGATTCCAGTAATCGTTTCTCCTGCTATATATAGCATGACCTTCCGTCCTTCACTCACACACACACAAATGTACCGTCAGAACACTCTCCAGATATTACGTCGCTGCGTGCACACTCCTCGTCGCTACACTGCCGCACTAATATAACTGCCGAGCTATATGCAGCTGTCTCAATGTCTTATACTCTGGCATACTTCGCCTTAAGTCATTGAGCCTAAAATTGTTTTAGGCCAAGTATGCGTTAGGCCAAGTATGCGTTTAGGCCAAGTATGCGTTTCGGCCAAGTAGACGTTTAGGCCAAGTAGACGTTTAGGCCAAGTAGACGTTTAGGCCAAGTAGACGTTTAGGCCAAGTAGACGTTTAGGCCAAGTAGACGTTTAGGCCAAGTGACGTTTAGGCCAAGTGACGTTTAGGCCAAGTGACGTTTAGGCCAAGTGACGTTTAGGCCAAGTGACGTTTAGGCCAAGTGACGTTTAGGCCAAGTGACGTTTAGGATAAGAGACTGTTGGGCCCCTTGAAATTACTTTTAGGCCAAATGAATTTTAGGCCAAATGACGCGCTTCGGTCTACTCGCCGCTACTCTCGTGCACAGGCAAAGCATCAGACAATCACTGATGTGGACTGCTAAGATCAGAGAGTGTATGTGCTTTAATGAGAAGTCGACGTATCGCCTGGTATGTGTGTGCTAGGGTGACTTGAGGATAATAAGATTATTTCCTACGTGATATTATAGACAGATATTAACTCAAAATACAGAGTGAAGAATACTATTAAAAATGTAGTGTATTACTGACTAACAAATTTTTTTATATCTGGTAAAGTTTAGCTGTATTAAGGAAGCCGAGTTTCTGACTGTACCCAGTAAAATACCGGTACGTAACTAATAGTTTTGCTGTGTAAGTTGTAACCAATTCTTAATATGCCAAAATTGTGATTTATTATTTTTTTACCAACAACCATACAGAGTAAAATATTTAAAACGACTTAATGTAAACAAATTTAAATGCAATTTATTTTAATATTTAATAAATTGACATCGTTCAGGTTGTACTCAGCCCTCAAAAGCTCAAATGTGATTCAAATTTAATTTTTATTCCTGCATAAACTGGTAATCACGAAGTATGAAGCATTAATCGCTCTGCCTCATCTTTCATTATTTTTTAGCCATTGAAATTTTAGACTATTAGATCTACTTTAATTACAAAAGTGTTGCACATCTTACTGTGAAAGCAATTAAACGTTTATCCAAAGAGGGCTATAGACGAGCGTAAAATGGGAAGGAAATACGTATATACTGATATGAACTATTTGGTGTCCTTGGACAAAACCGCAGAATGTAACAAAAAAGCTCGTGGTGTGTCACCGGACCGAAGTTAGAGACCTCCTACGAGGGACGTGAAAGTGCAGTGAAAGTATAACAACACAATTTAAAATTTGGAGGACATTTTTAGAAAGAAATCCCGTTATGGCGAGAAACGACAATTTAAAGGTAAAGTTATTACTTTTATTTTTTGCAAATTATACGTTTTGACAAAAGGCAATATCTTATTTGCTTAAATGAGCAAAACATTCGATAAAACACAAAAGGATAAAATAGAAGTGTCTGAAAATGAATTCCAATACTTCGACAATCGGATTCAATTTAGATTTTTCTCCCATCTCAAAATGGGTTAGCAAGTAGAATATTTAGAGAGTTAAAAAAAAGTTCCTTTTGTCTATCTTATCGTGATTTTTAGTTTAAAATGAACCCACAGTCCATTAAAGTGTTACTATTTTTTGTTTAAGCTCGTTGTTAACAACCTTAACTTCCAACCTAACGGACTACGAGATCAAAATCTTAATGGTTCAATGTAAGAAAAGGCTTGGTGTCTTAGCTTCACCATACAATGAAAAATGGCAAATTAAGTACTTTATAAGGCATTGGATTGTCTTTTCAAAACATTTGTATCAACCATCACTTGTTAACCACATGACTAACGGACACATTATACATGATGATTCATGAGGTTGCCGTCACACGCCGGATTCATTCCTTACATAATTTGGAGCAAAAAAATGTAACGCGAATCTTTGTCCTATTCTCCGGTTTTTCAGAGCAATTCCTTACAAGACGAATGAAAAACTAACCACTACATACATAAATACAGTGTTGTTTTATTAGAGAACATATTTTGTATTCCTGCATTAACAGTCGCAGATAAACCACACTTGTCAAGCGTGACGGGGAATGTGCAGATTGTTTATGTCATCCCGTGCGAAAAGTGCATCGGCGGTAAACTGCCGATTTTCAGTTAACCAGGTACCCGCATGTATATAGCATTTATTTGGGGGGGGGGTGAGATGAATCCTCTCAGAAAGGTCACCTTTTAGCTTTTTGGTGGCAGTGGTGCAGGTGGATGGAAACTGGAAAAGTACCCTGTCCGATTTCTAGAAATATTTAGATTTCAATGCGAATATATACTGGGAAGGAATTCTTTAGAAAGGTTGTCTTTCAGGATTTTCTGTAAAATGCTACAGCAGAAAATAAACTGCGAAGATAATCTTTCCCATTTCCGAACATCATGTCGTTTTAATGCTAATAAAAACAGGTAAGATGGTCAAATCATTCCCCTCCCACCAAGGCGACCCGGGTTCGATTCCCGACGAGGACGGTTCCCGGATTTTCGCATGTAGGACTCGTGCCGGATGATGCCGCTGGCCGGCGGGTTTTCTCGGGGATCTCCCGTTTCCCCCGCCCTTCAAACCCGGCGCCGCTCCATACTCGTTTCATGTTACCCCTCACCAGCGCTCAAGACCTCGATGTTGAGCCCTGACCAAAATATTTCACTCGCTCACAATATCTCCAGCTGTACCAATGGCCTTGTAGCGATGCTGCGGTAGCGTCACCGACGCCATGACGCAGGCGTTCTGGCGTCATCTGCAGCTATTACCGGAAACCACTCAAAAACATAAATAAATGCGACTTCCGAGCCACTCATCAAGCTGCATAGCACGTCTTCTTAGTATGGACCTTCCTTTTGCCGCGAATTTAGTGGACTCGCATGTCCTTGAAGGTAGAAACAAAGAATCAATCAGAATATAATTTCTATTAAGACTGCTGTAACGCGAAAATTAATTGCAATCGTGTTTAAATCTCAGAATAAATTACTCATGTGTTCAGAAAATGACAAATCAATTCCTAAATTGTAGGAAAAAACCATCCGACAAGTATTACACTATGCCAGCCCAGACACATATTTTCTGCTGCATAATACAATTTTCGGGAAAAAAATTTAAATACTTTACTAATGTACAACATATTGTTACGAACTAGGCGGAAATGTATTTCGAACACAGTGGAAATTAATGTTGTGTCTCAAATAGTCCAGAGAGCATTCTCTCGCACCCTCATGACGTCATAGTGTGAACTCACTGAGGGAGAGTGGGCGACGATGCTCCCTCGCTGCACCCTCTTGCCCACTCTGCGGGAAGACATCTTTGTTTTCATTCAAAATCGAGAGAAATACGACGTCTCTGTGCACGGCATAGATTTTTAAGTGTCAAGGGGATGATTAGTTTTTCATTTAAGTAAAAATTATTTCATAAGTGTATGGAAATATGTCAATTTATTTCCTTTTTAACCACCGACGCAAAAAAAAAAAGGGGGGGGGGTTTATAAGTTTAACGTGTCTTTCTGTGTATCTATGTGTCTGCCTGTGGCATCGTAGTTCCTAAACGAATGAACCGATTTTGATTTAGTTTTTTGTTTGTTTGTTTGAAGGGTGAGTTGATCGTGTATGTTCTTAGCTGTGATTCAAGGAAATTTGTTCAGCCGTTTAAAGATCATCGGCTCTTTTCTAGTTTTTTAGTATTTTTTTATTTTTTAGTGAATGTGAGCAATTCTACTGGCCTGATCGATTTGAAATTTAGTATCCTTAAGAGTCGGCTTTTTTTAAATTCTTAATTTAAGTCTTAACTTGTCTCACGCTATGTTGCACCGCTTCGAGGGTGCATCCGAGAGTGGCTGTCAATTTGATTGAAGAGTAAACCAGAGTGGGCGAGAGTGAAGTGTACACACACTTTATTTGAGACCCGGCCTAAGTACGTAGTTGCTAGTGCCCTTCCCGTCCCTGACATAGCAGCAACGACTTTCTCTGGTTGAATGACGTCGCTTGTCAATCCCCGAAACAGACACCTCGCAATTTACACTAACGGCAAGTCTGTAATCTTAACTTCTCTTCTACGGCACAGCGGCATTTACGCCTAATGCGCGATTGTCGGATAAACGTCACGTGACCTTGCCCTAGGAATAATTTTCACCTCCTCTTTTGCAAAGTGTATGTGTGGATAACTGGGTGAGCAAGGCCCTTGGTGCATGTGGCTGGTGGTCTTGTCACATTGATATAAAAATACGATCTACTGCTAATGATGAGGGGCTGTTTACTTTAAGAAAATTCGAGATAGGCCCTTTATATCTTAGCCTGGTCTCTGGAGGAACGTTCCAGAAATAAACTCCCAGGTACACAAGGACGATTTTCCCAACCTCCGGAGTGAGTCCCGAGTTAATAGAATTCATAATTGAGTTCCACGATTTAGAAGACGATTGAGTGATCGGCGAACGTGTAACCGGAGCGACAAGCGGCGTCGATGGCAGCGAGTGACGAAGACAACTTTGACGTCGGCGAGAAGCCTGCAGCAAAGTAAGAGACGTCTTCGACTGGCGCATGGACGGTGCTGTAGCGAGTAAAGCGTGTTCATTTTTACGTGAAACCTCTTAACTTATTCCTATTACGTGTATCTACGAAAAGAACACACACTTGAAACTACGCTTCTATAACTTTAAAACTTCAGCACTATTGTTAGAAGCATGATTTTCACGCCTCTCAAAATGACTAAAAATGGCTTTTTTAGACTGCTGTCACTCCGAAAATACCACTTGAATTCGTAAAATGTGAAGAGAGAGGCATGCGTTGGCATTTACTACGTAATATTCAATAACTAAAATTTTAGAGTAATCATTTAAAGTCCCATAGGAAAAAGAATACAATGAAAACCTTGTATGCCAGTTTACCGCACAGTAAATAGAAGCGATATGTCTCTCGCCGAGCGTGGGTACTGTACTTCGGCTCTTGTAGCTCCGCTGTTCCCCCGTGTCAAACACTGGATTTTTCAAACCGACACACACACTCCTCTTAAGAGGATAATAGTACGCAGTGAAGAACCTATGGATGAGATGTAATTGGCATAGGGGAAGGTCGGGCAGTATCGGACACCTAAGGGTTTATTCTAATAAAACTTTTACTTGTTGCATAAAATTAAATGTACATAGGTCTCTGTAATTGTACTTTAATAATTTACAAAACATAATAAAGCAAAGTAAGCTAAACAATAGGAAGTAATAGAATTTATGAAAATTACAAATATATGTATTTTGTACAGTTCCATAACTTGGAGGGTTAT
>PNEQ01055993.1:9946-19972 GCA_003012365.1 Medauroidea extradentata
GCACGAGCGGTGAGTTCCTGTTGGTTTAGGGAAGGAGAGCGATCCTTTACCTATCTCCTGTCTCGCCTTACCCTAACCCTTCCACTCGCCTCTATTTCTGTATTGCTGTATTTCCTTGTTCTCTATTCTAATAAACTCTTGTTACCTTCCATCTCTGGCTTATTTATCTTCCCCTTCCCAGGCTAAACTTTGTAACAGTATGATGTTATTATTATTACTGATTGTATGGATATTATTTGTTTACCTCAATTTAAGTCACATTTTCAACATTTTAAATGTTTTTGCTTGTTGAAAACGTATATGTTTTGAGCATAAAAGAGCTTAGATATGTGTAACTAATGCTTAAAGAATATTTGTATTTTTCGACGTAAATTGTATTTATTTTTTTTTTGCCAGGCCAGTTGTTCTAGGCAGCACAGAGCTTTTGTGCAGAGCAAAAGGGTTGCTCTTTGTAGTTTTGCCGTCGTCATGGTGACGAACGGCGTGTAAACAGTTTAAAATTGCAAAAGCGCACGCAATTCGTGCAGTTTTAATTCCGAATTTGAAGCAACAATGAACTTTTGGTAGCGTCGCATGAAGACGACAATTTGAGAGGGCTTCTTCCATGGATCGTTAGGGCAGATGCGGGCGTGAAAGTTTCACGTCTCGCCTAGGTTTAGTAAATATACGGCGAGTTTCGTTGTTTTGTCAGGAGTTGCTCCTGTGCTTAGTCTTTCATGACAAGTGCAGTTCTTCTACTGGCGCCCAATACTACATTTTATTCTATATTATTTCTCATCCGACTGTGTAGCTTTACCAGTGAGCTAGCAGATAGTATCGCTACACCAGTTGAAGGTGTAAGGCTAGGCTAGACAGCCATTATACATTGCACAGTATCTTACGGGCAAAACACAGAACTTAGGAGTGTTCTTAAATGACGATATGCAATAAAAAGGTGGGTTTGGATGGAAACCTATCACATGGAAAGGGATAGGTAGAAACTTCACGGAAACCTTTAAAACGCAATTATCCAAATGTGTTTAATTTCCACAAAATGAATGTTACAGTGCAAGTGTACCAGAAAGCCATCTTGTTTTTTTGTACATGACACCTTATTCGAGAAAGGAAAATTAATGTGTTTTTGTTAAAAAAAAGTTCTGATTCTGTAGATACCAGCAAGTATCATTTACTAGTAAATTGTAGGGTTAAAACTTCAGGCATTAATTTTAGTTTGTCATGTTTGGCACAATTCCCGTAGTGAATTTTACCAGAATAATAATTCCTTTATTAAACTTAATATTACAGTATTGCACTCAGCAGAAAATGTCATTGCCAGAACATATTATTACAAGATAACGTTAGTAATTTTTTAAGGTTTGGTTGGAGTGATGGCATGGTATTTCACTCTGCTGTGGGAAGGTAAGGGTCTGGTTATTTCGCAAGGAGCGTGTGCCTTCGTGCAGGGCTCACTGACTACTTGCAAGAAGAGACCTGATTTCTGCGGGTCAATCACCTCACCTGGCAAGCTGAACAGTTCTTCGCCTGGTAACGAGGTCTGTTAGTTGTAAACTCAGAGCCTGATTGTTGGCAACAATGGGGTTACTGGCCAGAACTGTCTTGACTTGGCAGGAGGAATAGCGCGAGGATGTCGACGGACGTCATGTTCGAGGAGTTGTGTGGGTCTACGGTCGAGCTAGGACGTGTTTCAATAACCTTAAAATGTTGCGTTAAAAACAAAATTAAATATTTAATAATTCATAATTTTTGAAAACTATGTAATGTTCAGTTTAGTTTAAATATTTGTTAATAATATATTCTTTTCAGATTATAAAATGATAAGTTCAATTTCATACTTAAAGTAGCCTGCCGGCTGCGACGTTGCCCGCGTGAAATTATGTAATGTAAACAGTAACTCTGAATAAAATATGTGATGAAGGCATTTAACAGCTAGCGTACTCAATAACAGTGAACTATAGTTATCTGTCTTAGCTCAGTGTAAAGAGCGCGCGCAATATGCTCGTATGATGTCATAATAATTCCCATCGCAAAATTTTTGCACGGGATACGAAACGTAACCCCACCCCTTCCGCACCACAAACTTTATACAATACCTGAGTGAATGTTAAAGGCAGGCCGTGTTAATTCTTTCGTGTGTATGTACAGGCTACAGTACAAAAATGTTTTATTTATGAATAGGTTGGCAAAAAGAAACGACTGTTGAATTATTTCTCCGTGATAATTCTCTTTTTTTCATTTTACTGCTTTTCCCCTACATAATTTTCAAATTTCATAAAAACCTGAATTTGATTTGTAGATATTTACATAAGCTTCATTCTTATCAAAATATCATCTCGATATCTCAACGGGTACAAGCGGTACAGATGATTATTTGAAATCACATTTTATTTTTTTAACAGCTTTCAAGGACGAATTTAGAAAAATCCTGAAAATACTTTTTATTTATATTTACGTAAGATTTATTTTAAAGCAAAAAAAAATTCAATATTTCCACTGGTTTAGGAGATAAGTGGGATTAATTTAAAAAAAAAAAATATTTTTTTAAGAACTTTCAAGGACGAATTTCGAATTAATGAAAAACACCTTTTGCGGCTTTTCACCCCCTTAATTTTCGAATTTCGCAAAATCGAAAAATTTGCGAATATGCATTTCTTTGGGCAATATTATGAAATTAAAAAATTTATGATAGCATTCCCGGTTAATGAGATATCAAGGATTCTTTTAAATCACATTTCACCCCTTTTCACCCTCTTAATAATCTAATTTTGAAAAATCCTTTCTTCTTGGGTTCCTACGGGGCAAGGGGAAGCTTCTCTCAAATGTCATGGTTCTAGGTGCAGCGATTTGGACTGTGCGTTGATGAGTGAGTGTGTCAGGACACTTCATTATATATATTAAGATCATATTTCTAGTCATTCATTTTGTATGTTTGAATTATCTGTAATATGTTTTAAAATTTTTTATTTCAATAAATTGTAGTCTATGTTAACGAAATCGCAGGTATTTTAATTAAATTTCAGTACTACTAGATCTCTGACCACATCTTTCTTAATTGTACAGTTTGTGTTTAGATGTTTAACAATTTTTTTTTTTTTTTTTTTTTAAGTTTAAATTCTAGAAAATCGGGCAGACTCATTATTGAGTACGTAATATTTGCAATCTTCGTAGTAACTCTCTCATTTTAGATTAAAGCAAGTTTCGTGAAATGTGCAGCGAATTATAACTAACCAGCATCAACATTCTGGCTGCATTTTGTTTTGAGGCAGGAAGTTAATATTGAAAAAACATGCAAAATTATGTTAAAAATGCAATTATGTCTTACCTCCTCCGCTGTGTTATGGCACTCGTGGGCTATGCAGTAGAGGCGGGTTAAGTAGACGCCTGTCTTCAGCCCTGTAATGACGTACGGCCATTTAAGAGACGACAGTTCGTTAAGGAACGTGAGGAATGCCAGGTATATGTTGCACGACGTAGCCAGGAAATACGAGAACACCCATAGTACTGCTAGCATGCCGTACATAGAGTCCACCTTCTCTACCATGTGACATAGACTAGCATGCAGCTCCAGTACTGACTTCTGTACTTGCTGTGTGTCTGTGCTCTCACCACAAGTCTCCAGTCTGTCATTAACAGTGTGGAACCACAGCCCCAGCAGGCTTACAATACCGACAAAGTGGACGTTCTGCAGAAGCATGACTCCTTCAATGATGAACTGCGCAACGAAACTTCTTTTGAATGTAACGTAGCTCGGTATGTAATAAACTTCAAGTGCTACTATTGCGCTGAGCATAAGTAAACCCAAGCCAGACTGCATGGTAAGTAATAAACATAATTTTCTATATGTTCTCGTGTTTGGGCCAATCAAGCAGTCAACAAGATACAGATCTTCTTCAATCATTAGTAATCTTCTGCCATTACAAACAGTAAGAAGCACACAAGATACACTCGAAAAAATGATACTGCAATGTGACATGCGGACAAACAAATCTGCTGTACCTTCCTTCCAAGGTTTGAGTGCAAACACATCATACAGACGCAAAGCTGCAGTCGCCAGTGAGAGACACAATGTGAAGATAACTGCAGCAATGTACTTCCTTCCTCTGTGTCCTGCAGTCGACAAGTACAGGTATGGAGCTCCACCTATGTACTTCAAGATGGTCAGTGTTGGAGTCAGTACTCTCTGAGCATTCATTCTCCCTGTAGTCTCCACTCAAGAAGACCCTTCACTGGCGGCACCTCTATCGTAACAGACCGAGGTGGCATTGATTCTACAATCATCACAGCTGTATTGATTAGGAAGTCCTCATCAACAAAGTTCTTTTCGTGGCTGTATTGATTAAGAAGTCTTCATCAACAAAGTGCTTTTCCGTGGCTGTATTGATTAAGAAGTTTTCGTCAACAAAGTACTTTCCGCTCTAATACATTATCCACAAGAAGAAATTTGTTACATTTGTGACCCGAGCCTTACTGAGATCGATTCCGCTAATGGAAACATCCTCCATCAATTCCTCTTAGCTTGTTTGCATTGTTTCGTAGTGTTGGGTATTTGTTCGTGTGTGAAAATAATTACTCTAATAAGCTGTGTGTTAAAATATAGCTCCGTGTGGGAACTTTTACTGCTAGCACTTGCCATGGCGAGAAGCTATTTTCTTGATTCACTCAGTATAATATAATATTTATGCCAGACATACTTCTTAGCATTTGTAAATCCGTTGCAGTTTGTAATGTAAAACGAGAATAAATTCTTGGCTGACCGTAACTATAGTTTGTGGTACCCGGGGAAGAAATTAACTATGGGGCATTAACCACTCCCCCCCCCCCCGGCCTTGTTCAGGAACTATCCGCGCAATAGTTGATTTGTAGTAGTTATCTTCAAAATAATGCATCGACCATGGTAGCGTTTTTAAACATGAGTTTTTTACTTGGTCTTATATTACTACGGGTTAATTTGAACAAATGTTTAACTAATTAAACACAAAAATAATACGACCTATTACACACAGTATTTATACTGGCCTTCTCATTGCAATTAATACACATAATCTCCCTTAGTTTACAAATGTTATGAAAATATAAACTTTCATAAATGTCAGGAATTTAAATTTTGTTATTATTTTTCTCACGTCATATTCAATTGCACCACGTAGGTTCCGTGCATTAACAAGATAACTCTATATAAATATTCAACGGTGGATAGTAAAAAAAAAACAAATTCTAAATTCATATTTTAAACAACAGATATAGGCGTCAAATTCTTAGTTTTGCGATGTTCTGGGAGAAAGAATAACAATTCTGCACACCATCCCGACGAATTTTTTTATACCAAACGTCATGTTTGCAGAAAAATAATAAAATAATAAAATCATTCCGTACATTAAACACTTGCTATTACAATGCTCGTGCATACTAGTATTCACATGTGTGACCTAATTTTCCAAAATCAAGTTTGTTTAAAACACTAATTACTTTCAATTGTCGCTTCCATTTGTCACTAAAACTGCATTTAAGTATAAAATAAATTAAAATATGAAGTTCTGTTTTACACATATTGTAGGCAATAGCGTTTCACTGTGAGATCAAACATTTAATGACTGCCCTAAAAGGACGAGCTTTAAACAGTCATTTAATTATGTTCGGTCAAAAATAGCTTCTTTGTCCTGTCACATACATTTTGCAAAGAAATAAGGGTAGTGTCACCCCCTTCTAACGCGATTGAAGTGTACTATGCGTACAAATACTTCTTTACGTTATTATTGTATTCTGTTTAACTGTTTCGTAACGGGAAATATGTTCCCGTCAATAAAGTAGTTTCGTAAATATTACAAAAATGGTTAATATTTACTTAAACTTTGGAAGTGTCTGCAGCGCTTCATATGCGGGCTGGAATATGTACATAGAATATAACAAAACGTCATGCGTCTACTCGCTTCTATAAACAGTGCAAAAGTTACAAAACAGGGATCGTAAAGATAACGTACTCTGTAAGGAGTATGTGTGTTTTCCTAATGTAGCGCCTGAAATCAAAAGGTAAGTCAGCTTAGGCTGATAAATTAATAAAACAGCGGCAAAAAGAAATCAATGAAAATTAAATCAAACGTGTTCGGCTTCATTGAAAGACAATTCATTGAAAAAAAAAAAAGAATAATTAGAAACCGAAATAGTTATCACAAATAAAAATTAAACAGAACAGTAAGTGACTAATTATTCAGACGTTTTAAAATTCTGATAATTATAAGTTACTATTTATTAGATCTGAAGAGAACATTGTAAAGTTTTCAAAAGTGCTAGTTATTATTTATTTAACATCGCACGTTGTAAACGTATATTTAAAGATTTTTTAAAGTCGACGACATTTAAGACATTCATTTACAAAGATAATTGGAGGAAAAATTGTCACATTTATTTTTATCAGTTTCAAATTACGTTAGACTTTCGCGTGTGTGTGGGCGTTCAGACTGAGATTCGAGCTCTCTCCAGGTTTCATTTCTCATATCAAATAAATTTAAATTGTAACTTTACCTTTTACTTTGTGTCTTCAACTTTACCGTTCACATTACTTTGGCTGTAACTTACGTCTGTACCGCCTATCTTAACGAGTACCGTCTGTCTTAAAAAAAAAAAAGAAACAAAAAAAAGAAATTGCCGAACTTAACATTAACCTAGTACTAAGGCCTCGACAGGCGGAGTACTTAAGAGGAAGTGGTACATAATCCAACGACAAAGCATTAATCTATAACTGTAGGTTTCTTGAAGTCAGTTTGCGAAAATTAAACAATAGCAATCCTAGACAATAGTTTTAGCCAACGTTTTAAACAAAATTGTTCCCAGTGTTAAGAACTTCTGAGGCACAACCTCTGACGCCGGAACCTCGTGCATTTAACTGCGGCGCAAGAGATCACGCGTAACAGATTAGTAATTCTGGATAAATATTTATTCATAAATTTGACAAATACCATTAACTAGGATTGTCACTGAGTATTTTATCCATATTGGCATCGAAAAAACCGTAGAAATCAATTTATTTATATTTTCAGCGCTTATTTATCTACCACACACTCTTAAGATTTGTGTCGTCGGTCCTCTACGCGCGGCCCGGACGTCCAATCCTCGGCTCCCAGCCAAACCCTTGGAAGCTGGCTTCTCTGCCGACGTCAACACCACATTTTTCACTAATTTCTATCCAAATGAGTGCACCGCCGACATTCTAGCCCTTGAGGCTAACGATTCACGCCCGAAAATACATTTCACACAGCCTAAGGTTCCCGCCAGGCCTCCGGTCCCGACAACATGTCCGTTCACAGCAGACGACAAAGATTAACTCCGCACATCAGGCACTTCACGCGTGCCACGAGGGTTCCTGAGCTGAGAGAAAACACAAAAACCATCTCGGTGACGTGCACTCAAGGCCGTAACACTCACCAACGTGCACCTAAACACTCTAATAAAACACACCATTCTTCAATTTTGAACCACCCTATTTCCGAACTATACTTAACTCTTTCCGAGCGTCCTGAGGTCGGTCCTGTGCTGAAACATCCTATTGGGCTCCTCGTAATTCTTCACCACGTGCATGGGCGAAAAATATGTCGCTCTTCATGTGGACTATAAATTTTCTCCATCTTCTCTATCCGGTGTAAATACCAACAATTGTGTCCTCCTGTAACAATGCCACCATTGGCTGAACAGTCCAGAGCCTATCCAGGCTATGTAAGCCCCAATTTTCTGGTGTTCCGACCAGGTGTGTCTCAGCCTGAAGGCAGTAGTAGATTGCAATTCCTGGAACGTTGAATTTTTTTCGTTGAATGGAATTATTTGTCATTTTTTGCTGTCCACTGCTGTTGTTCTTTATTTTTTTTGCCTTATTCAATTTCTTTACTGGCAGACCGATTTTCTTTATGACCATCTTCTGTGTGGATGTTGTCGAAATCTGACTGAATTCTATATTTAGAATTATTGCTGTTAAAAAAACGAACGGATTACTCTGGGAGTGTTGGTTTTTATGTTTTTGTACCTCGTCGTTCATCATAAGATTGGTCAACAAAACATGAGCAATGGCGTAAGTACATAAACTAATACATTGTTATTCAGTTTTTTTTATTTTCGTGCATACATATATTACAAAGCGCTTGCGCCCAAATGCAGAAATAATTGGTACAAATGTTAACTGTTATGGTATGGATTAATAGTAATGAAGATGTGAAGAGGAACTATAAGGCAGGCACTGTTTTCAGTTGGCCTGTCATGGTACATTCTTGCAATTTGTATCAGAAACACTTTTAAAATTGATACGAGGTAAATATTGTTCATTATAAACACATGCGCATCTAATAACATGCAAAGGTATAAGATTCATGACAAAAATAATAAGAAATACATTCTGGACTTAAGTAGCAATAATACTTTTCTGCAGTTTAACTTCATTTGAAATTTTTAAACCATTCTTTATGATTGAATATACACTTGTAAGACTTGAATAAAATTTTAATGTTGTAGAGATCACAATTTAATACATATGCATCCTTTGTATTAATGGCGCCACTTACCACGCGCTCCAAACGCATTGCACGGTGTTTGTAAGTACATTTTTTACGAAACTATTTCATATGACTCCATTGTACCAATGTACGAAAAGATTACACTTCCGGTACAGGCATAAATGTCGTTGCTGTGACGCTACGCTCATTAAGAATACTGATTCGAAGATCTTGAACATAGCTAGAATTCCTTTTTTTAAATATACGGCTTAAATATACGTTAAAAGTTCAACTTTAATGCTTTTATTGTAGAGCACGGTGAATAGAATTGATATCATAGTAACAAATTTAACACTTTTCTTCTCAGAATTCCATATGAGCAAAAAATAAAATAATTCAATATGGTGACTGATGTCGAGCCTTAAGCACTGCACTGAATGAAATTGCCGATTAAATCCGGAATTTATCGGGGCCGGAGGTCCATTTTTTGAGCTTGAACAGTCCACTTGAACAAAATTAGCACGATGAGACAAGGAAGCTATTTCGAGGCCATTCTGAGTACATAAAATTTTTTGTTGTTTACTATTTCCAGCATGCCTTCCTCAGTAGTGTTACGAACATAGAAGAATCCAGGCAGGAAGTTGGATATTTGGTATAAATTTCAGTTTCTATCCTTGTTCTGTGATCTCTATTTGCACACCTTCTTTGTCTATGACTAGCACAACTCAGAGGCATCAACCTTCTGTGCCTAGGGGCTGTACGATTTCAAGTACACATTTAATAAAATTTCTCCAAATACTAATTTTTAGCATCCCCGTTTAAACTATATTAATGTTACAGTTTTGTATGTGCTATGCATTATAGATGTCTTTTATTGTTATTATTCTTTGCCCCGATACCCAGAGCACGGTCGTAGAACAACAGGTCTGGACCACGGTCTTATAATTACAGGTCTGGACACTAGTCTGTCTAACAATGCTATTGAGTTGACCCCGTTATGACAGAAAGTGCCTCTAGCAATGAAGTGTTGTTTTAACATTGCAATATAGGGTCGTACTAGCAGTTCTCCTAGCAGTTCTCCTAGCAGTACCGACACGAGCTTGCTCCTTGTAGATCCATTTACACAATGTTCAAACAGTCCCAGAGTGCCAGTGGCGCCAATCAGTCATATGAGGGTCAATTTTCAACTCCAAGTGTCCAGACCTGTATCATCCATAGATAAGAGATGGTTTCATCCATGGAGGTATTAGTCTATGGAGTAGAAGCCTTTGAGCAAATTTGAAGCCGGCCAACAGACGACGTTTAAAGACAAGGATAGAGCTAGTGGTGGCAAAAACATGTAAACATAGCATTGAACTGAATGAAAATGTTTTAGTTTTTTGTTAACTACACATTATGGTGAAAGTTTGTGCAGCTCTTGACCTTACAAACAGATTCGATCGTTGCGGAGGATTATCTTTGTACAGGTAAGAAACTTTTATTTAAATTCATAACGTTTATAAAGTACATACACACAGCGAGAGCTAATTCGGGTTTTTTATATTTCTGAAGCAAT
>PNEQ01055994.1:0-19871 GCA_003012365.1 Medauroidea extradentata
TGTGTGCTGTATGAACATGGACGTAGTTTGTGGGAACAACTTTCAGGAGGACATTGACAGGATACTGGCATTATTTCGAACAAGATGAAAGTGATTGTAAGGCTATGATAGTGAAGTTTATAAAGAAGAGACTGGTTAGCAGGGATACATACAAATGAGATGGTTAAGGGATGGCAGAGGCAGCAGAATAGGTATAGGTACGTTAACTAGGAGTGGTGCTGCAGGATTACCTAAGTGTAATGAGTGTGGTTATGAAAGGAAAGGACATTGGGTATACGGGAAGCATGCTGGTTGGATTCAGCTGTGAGGTGAAAGATATGGCATGTTACACAATGGTAAGGCCAATGTTAGAATTTGCAGCAGCAGAATGCAATCCATATTTGAAGAGGGAGGTGCGGGAGAATGAGAAGGTGTAAAGAAGGGTAGCAATGTGGGTGAAGGGTGAATTTTCCAATGTACTTCCCCTGAGAACTCCTCCAGTATATTTTAAATTTTTTTGATATTGCAAAGTAAAAAACCGTGGATAGGTTTTATTTTACTATTTAATACCAATACACTGGTAAAACTTATCAAATAATAAAATTAAACCAATCTGCTAGTTTTTATTTCATTGTACCAGTTTCAATTGATACATTCCTACACATACTCGACCTGAAAGTATATTTACATGGCATCTCAAGTTAATGATTCTACACAAAACTACATTCACTTTGACAGTATCAGTAATATTTCATCAAGGAAATGCTGTACACAGTGTAATTTGACCTCAACATCTTACATTACATCACATTTATCCATTCTGTTCCAATTATTCCCAGGAACATTAGTCCAAAATCACCACCAGATATCAACATATCTGTGTTCGTTGTTGCATAATAAAAATTTCGAATTGGGTATACCTTTTTGGCTCATCCTGTATTTGCTGTGTAGTAACATTACGATAACAGTTCAAACAACATCACACTTAATTTTAATCAATTAAATCAATTAATTTGCACAGCATTATTTTGCTTATATAGAAAAGTATTTCCTGCATTCTAAATCACTGTCTCATGAATCAACAACTACTCCCACCCTATCTAAACCATCATTGGAGATAACGTTACTGTTATCTTTCATTCTTAGAATTCTTATTACATAATCATTATACACCAAAATACTCTGCTTATCACTATAAAACTACAGTTAAAACTTATTTTACATTTTAAAAATAATGACTCTTTACTTTTCGTATACACGTTACACTACACACACATATTTGTTCTTGAGTTTTACCAACCAAACTTCATGGGTAATTTCTGCTCCTTACATATGTTAGCATATGCAACCTATTTCATTATACTGTACTTCTCCACCACCATTACATTGCCATAAAAAATATTTTTTTTAATTTTATTATTTTATTTAGGCCTAGTTTTACATACATTACTTATTCTTTCTATGCTCCTTAACTGTCATGCTACCTTAACAAAAATTATTTCTATCATGTATGGCATCATATATTTAAACTTACATTTTGTTTGGCATCAAATAGTAATACAAATCTTATCATTTTATAAACACTAAACTTTGGCTTTCGTAAAAGTAAATAAGTTGATAATTTGCAAATACAAACACTTCTCAATAACCCACAAATAATTTGGGTCATAGTGATCCTAAATTTTTCAAATGTAAACTAAAAGATCCTGCATATCATAAAGTTTGAGTTGACATGTGCAAAATATTTTCATATTAATTGCTTACAGTCACGATTACATGACAATTTTTTTGTTATGTTCAAATAGATCCTGTGTTGTCGATGGATGGTGTGGCAGATGTACCCAGTACTCCAGTAGTTGACACTTCTCGAGGCTGAGCTTCATCGCTTGGTCACTCGAAGCTGGGCTTTATCGCTTGGTCACTCGAGGCTGGGCTTTATCGCTTGGTCACTCAAGACTGGTTTTCATCTCCAGGTCACCTTACACTGGTTTCCATTTTGTAGTTAACAGTATCAGTGAATATAAAAATTGGAAAATATTTATTGCAAGGATAGAGGACACAAAGATTCACTGTTTCTCTCATTGCACAGTCTCCTTTATTCATATTTGTGTAATAATTAGTGTCTCCTGGCATACAAATGAGAAAATTTTGGCTCTATCTAAAGTTCTAGCTGTAGCATATACATCTTAGTAGCTTGCATTTTGTGCTAACAGTGGTGCAGTCAGACGGTAAGGTCAGGGTGTCCAGCGATCTGAGAAGTACGGGAATTGTGGGTGATTTTTTTCGGGCTCGGGAAATGTACCTGAAATTATTCTTTTTTGCGGGAATTTCTTGGCCACCAATCGTTTCATTGTCAGTCATCAAGAAATTGGAAGATAATTTGAGAGCTGCAATTTTAGTTATTTCTAGAGACAAGTGTTTTTCGCAATGCATAAAGTTGCGAAATTTAAAAAAAATTTTTAATCGCGAAGTCGCATCCTGTGTGAAATTACATAATAAATGCGAAATTTTTAACGCCTTCCATAGTAAATAACGCTTCGCCTTTGATTCGAGAATCAACTGCAAGTGGATCGACATGATAGATTTTCCACAGCGAAAGCAATATTAGAGTATATCGAAGTAGATGAGAAAATGGCGGGCATATGTTTAGGTCACTGTCACGGTTGTAGAAGTACAGGTCTGGACGCTCGCCTATCTACCAATGTATTTTGCTTGATCCCCTTGTTGTTTGGCTGTAGTTCGTCGCATTAACGAGAATGTCGTAGTTTTTGGCGCTGTAATCTGGGCGGTTGGACTCAAACTTCACCCACTTTTTTTTCCATTGTTAAATTTATAAAGTAAATAAAGATTGCTCGAGCCTTTTCTTAAATTTCTAAGCAAAGAAAGTCTTTCAAAAATTCATAAAAAATTATGTTTGATAAATTGTTTTTCTTAGTGGGGAGGAAGTGAGCGGAGTTTGAGTCCGACCCTAACCGCAGTGCCAACAAAACACAATATTCTCGTAACTTGGTGAACTGCAGCCAAACAACAAAAGGGTCAAGTTTCCAGGCGAGTGTCCAGACCTGTTCTTCTACGGCCATGGTTTAGGTTTAGTGAATGTGTTTATTTATCCTGTTTTCACATGGAACTTGGTATTTTTTTTTGTTGTTTGACATTATAACTATAAATAAAGATTGAACATTTTATGCGACAGCAAGGAATAATTACAAGCACTGTTGCGACTCAGATAAAGTTGTGATATGTGATATGACTTACCATATTTACGCGTACATTGGCTCCCCACGCACATAGCCCCCCCTCCTAAGTTTTGAAACTCAAATTTGGAAAATCTAAAATATTGCACATAGGTCCCCCTATGTGTATTTCACGAGAAATGAGAATGCTGATGTCTGGCAACCATGTACCACACGCCATCATATGAGTTTATTTTGTGTACTGTATTCGCCCATGTACCCAGCGCAGGTCTTCCTCCCCCCCCCTCCATTTGAATTACAAAAATGGGGGTGCGCTGCTTACATAGATAATTTGTATTGGAAGTCTGTGTGCTACATGGGTAGGTAACTGGAATGCGCTGAGATTTGACAACAGCATGGTAGGCTAGGCACACACGTACACAGCCATTCAGGTGGAGGAATTCTGAGCTGGAGGCACGATCGATAACTACTCACGTGTTTAGGCAAAATTGTTCTCGGCATGTAGCAGATAAGTGTTTTTGTAGTAACATGGTACATTAGTATTTTTAAAGTTCTTTGAGAAATCAGAATGTCAAAACGACGATTGCATTCGTTTACTGTGAGTGAGAAAATAAATGTAATTAAGGAAGTGGAAGAAATAGGAAATTGTGCAGTGCGTCATAAATACAGCACAGCGTCGTGTATTAGAGATTGGTGCAAAATGAAAAACAAGTTACAGAATACCATAGCAACATCAGCAGTTCGTCGTGACTAAACATTTTGGTCTACTTAGGCTGGATAATGCCGGTAATTTTAGTTCGCTTAGCGTGTTTAGTGTTGCATCACAAGTTGCATGCCTCATGTACTTTGTTCGTCCGACCCGCGCTCTTCAACAACTGATTGTTTACTGAGATGGTACAAGCTGCATACTCCCACCTATGCACTGTTTATATTTCGTTTCATTTGTGCGCCGGCGAGCAGCAGAACACTCTTTTCTGTCTCGGGGTTCTCCAATGGGGTCGTGGAACGATCAGACGCTTAAATGACGTACTCCACAATGATGCTGACAGAATAACTTTTATTTTGTCTTCCTTTTAAACACCAAAATCAATTAATGTATCTTATAAGCTTTTTCTAAAATCGCACCTGCAAGTTCCTATCAGAACACTTCCCGGACGCGCTTTACTACATGGGCCCCTGCCTGGTCATTTCAATGCGCACCCACGCCGCAATCTTTCCTCTACCGCTCTCGGAACTCCAAGCCCCTCAAAAAGCCCCCTGCACCCCCAGGTTTAAGGCTCTCTCTCCCCCTCTCTCGACAGAAATGAAGTGTTTTCGGGAAATGTTCTAGAAGGTTCTCGAAGGCTCTCACAACAATGGTACACATTCTGGGTTCAATTGTATAATATAAGAAAGAAAGAAATTAAATGTAAAAACTATATCAAACATTATGCTGACTAAAAAGTATGTTACAATATTTTAAATATAAATTTATATTAGAATTTGTGCGGAACCAACATGGCGCGAATGGCAAACAGGATACCGGCCATCTGTCTTGTCCAGCCTCCCCCCTTCTCTTCATCTACAGCGCGCCCCATCCGGCGCCAGCCAGCCTAGCTGCTACTCCCACTTGCATCCTCTCCCAGCCAGTGAAACAATCCAAAAGTATTAACTCCTAAACTATTAAATATATCAAATATTACCAAGAGAGCAAAGTTTCCAGAAATTAAGTGCCGATTCCAACGAGTACCAACAAGGTGGTGCTATGATAAATTTTAATGTTTACACTTTAAAGAAAAGGAACAATGACAAATGTAAGTCAGAGGCACTCCACTCGCTGGTTTATGTTATTGTAAAATTTCACTCCACCGGAGTTGTCTTATTTTTGCAACAAATTTCACTGGCTTCGCCACATGCACCATATTGGGTGAGTCGGAAACCGAACGTGGTTCCCTCCAGCAGGATCCCCAAGACTGCAGCGATACATATACCACTGGACCAACCATTATTCATTACACGGTTCAGTTACCTTTACATACTTATATTCAAAGTCAAACAACAAAAAAGTTATATTTATAAATACTACCTAGTTCAGATGATCAGGCAGGGTGGGTGCATCACATTACATTTTTGATACACGGGAGTTATGCATTTTTCTTACCTATTGAATTTGTTTACATAAATTAGTTAGCATAAAACAATAAAGCCTATTCTGTGCTAATAAATTTAAAATTTTACTAAAAAAAATTTTTTTTTGAATGGGTGATACTTCATAACTTAATTTTTTCTTTCGTACAGAGGATGTAAGTAGAAATATTACAAACATACCTAATGTTGACAAATTTCAAATTTTTCCTGAAAATATAAAAAAAAACGAACTCTTGTATATTTTATAAACAGGTATACATCGATTTCGTATGTTAAATTGTTTGCGTCTTGTGTCCTTGTGTAGTTTATAAACCCGGCCTTAGTGAAAAATCCTGGAAGATAACATAATCTATTTAAGTGTTAAATTTTATTGCATGTACATTATTTCCATGAAATGTGTCTGATTTAAGATTACTGTATATTGTCAGGACTAGATGAGGGTGAACTTAAAAATATATGAAGCATTAAGGGTTAGAGGTAGAGGTCGCTTGGCTTGAGAGGAAAAAGGGATCTTTGGGTGATAGTCAGAGGTGAAGAATAAGAAATGGTCTACTTAAAAGTTAACACTTAAATTACTATAGAGAATTTCTACTATCTAAGCCTACTGATCGGCGGGCAGTTTATCAGAAATATATATAAGTAAAGTAAAAGAGAAATAAAAGAAGGCAAGTTCCTTAGTAACACAATAACAGATTTAATTTTAAAGATATTATTACAAAAGTTAGATCGCCTAATGTTTAACAGTATTTATAAGTTCTAGACATTGTTGAATCCTATTATAAATATTCAGAATAATTCAGTTCGTAGATGGGAGTTGTTCTTACAAAAAGAAATAGAATTAAAAAAAAAAAAAGATTATTTTACAGTTAAGTTATCTGATTGGAAAGACGAGTTATCTTCCACAAATTAATCGTCTATCACGTACTAAAATCATTAACCTTGGGTGAACCGGATAAACTTTACCACTATTAATGTATTCAAATAAAACACAACACCACCGGATGCGACAAAAATAAAGAAATGCCTAACCTCACTTACCCGAGAAGATGTCAACAAACAAACAGCCTGTACTTGACGTTCGCCCGACCTACTGCCTTCAAGACTTAGCTTCAATGACAGCTCCTTCCAAACTGCCCCGCGCTCTAGTACTAAGTATCACTAAATACCCTAGCCAAAAAAGAAATAGAGAGAAACTATACTCATCTTAATGATTTTATACGCCGTCATATGGCCGACATCCTGCTACACCGGTGCTTCGCCAAACACTGAGCCGCTTCCCTCGCCTATGCTTGACAATTTATCGACCCGCCCACGGGCGGAGCCTCCCCTCCAAACACAGCCTAATTGGACTCGCCCAGTCGAACTCCCTCTCTCTGCCTCTCTTCCAGGCATGTGTTCTCTCTCAGCCTCTCCTACGTAACAACCCAGCTGGGCAATGAGCGGTGAATGTCCTCACAAGAAAAAAAAACTTCAGCGCGCGGGAGGATTGCGACAGACTAGGTCACAGAAACATCTGGACATGGACGCAGACGCAACCAGGGGGAGGGCAGGGGGGAAGAAATACGCGGAAATCGTGCAGAAGTGCCAGATGGGCATACTACCACCGAAATTTCCAGACAACCCCTGGCTAATGACTGCTCGGCACAGTAAACAGCCCAGACATTGTCCCATCTACACAGCAAGTAAAGTTACGTTAGGAATTTACTGACTACGGCCGAGGCAGTGAACTCTACGAACTTCCTGGTGCGGGCTACCGTCTCAACCAACTGCTGTAGGAACAGCTAAAATACAGCTACAAACAATCTGCCTTTATTCCCCAAGGCTTTAGCAAAGTGTCTTTACAATAAAACAATGTTGAGAAAAAGAAGTAAATAAATATATGACCATGCTATCAACAACAGATATCTTAAGAAAAAAGCAAAAATTAAAAAAAATTATTCCTCAAATTTTACCGTCGCGACACTATCCCACCCGTACAAAATTTGTGGACCCCACAAACCCATACATGGTTCTGACGAAAAATCATTATACATTTGCTATGAAACCACAAAAATTGTACGATGTGTTCAAGTGTACGCTATCTCCTCCCTCACGACCAGATTTACAAATAGTTAACTCCCATTGTGATGTTTGACAAAATCAAAAATGATTTACAGCATTCTATACATTTTTATGTTGTCTTGGCTGTTGGTAAGAAGAGTCCATACTCCTTTACATTATATCTGTGTGTTCTGAATGAGCGTAAATTTATGTCATTTAATTTGGGTGGAACAGACTTGCTGCGTTGGCGTACTGGATGTCCCATGACGTCCGAGAGACCTTCAACTGCAATCTTCACTATTCTTTTGGGTGTACAAAACTCATCAGGCAGCTCTCCAGGACGGCACGACCCATGTCCAGCAGCCATACCACAAGCCACTCCGCCCAATTGCAGAAGAAGAAAACTGAAACAAATTCAGGCAGCTTCAACACCTCTATACAGTTCACAGGTTTTGACACAGTCGTTTTATTTACTTTAGGTATTATTTTTAATCGAAAACATTACACATATTTTGATCTGGTGGGAGAAGCAGAGTACCACGACACTTCACAAAAAAAAAACAAGTTTAAATATCTAATCCTCAACAAAGTTCTATCATATATGTAAACAAACTTATCAAACATGTCATTACACAAACATATTCATAATGAAAACATTAAAGTACTAGTAAAACTTACAGCAAATAGAGTTTCAGGCACGACAGAAAACTTCCCTAACCTTAATAATCTTCTTGACTATAGTTCATTACTTCTTGGTTACGTACTAATTGTTTTTAAACAGTTCTAAATGCCAAACGATCCACACTCTTCTGAAAAAAAAACATCTCTCTTAACCTTCTTCCAGTGGGCAGTCTTTAACATGCCAATGCAAGCAACCCTCTGCTACAGTCCAGGTGCTTGCTGACAAGAACAGCCTCAACAAACCTTGATGTAGGCATCCCCACATCTAAGTCTCCTCTTTTATCAGTCCATTCCACAATCAGTCTTCTGGATTCAGTTTACCCTCCATGGCAGATAAACATCATCCGACAGTCTTTCCCACTACCCAAGTCCAGCAACATAGGGACAGTGCATCAGACCCTGTAAAATCCATCACACCACAGTCCAGACCAGGGCTGAAACTCTGTCCCTCTACTCAATCCGCTCTAGGCATCCTGGGTAGATCAGTACAGTCCACGCACAGACTCCAAGACCACCGAGCACTGTGCTGCTGGTCCCACAGATAACCTCCTCTGAACCACACGTCGCACTGGAGATAACACGACTGTCCACATAGCAGTCAAAATAAAGTATATGCTTCCCCTTGACTGGTAGAGACACAGTTCATGGAAGTCCACACACGCACAGCAGAAAGCACTGTTTCTTCTCTAACTTCACAAGATACTGCAAGAACTAATGTCATTGCCTGAACTCCCTCCTTCACCTATATATAGATAAATAGCATTTATACCCCTTCTAAAATCAACAAAGACATAAACATATTTAAATTCTTAAAAAAAAAAAAAGAAAATTATAAATTGTCTAACCTAAACAAAATGTGATACCAAAGATTCTCTCATAGACCAAAAAAAATATTTTTTTTCTCTGCATTTTGTTATTGTTGGTCATCCCAGGTAAGTTAAACCATTAATTCTGAAAAATTAAAAAATATGTTTAGTTTACAGACTTTCTCACTTTGACGTACAAATTAAAATACCTCTTTTAAATCTGAAAGAACAAAACGAATGCAAAGTATGTTCCGTTCACATTAACCTTAGCTCAGATTACATCATGAGATCACAATGATATTCCACTAGGTTGACGTTATTATTAACTATTAAATCTCTATATCATAATTGAAGTTTTCTATTCTTACATAACAATATTGCCACCGTCATACTCACTTTAAAATATTTCTTTTAATTCAATGATAACCACAACTCAATCCCTGTACCCTCTGTCGTTCTCATTGTGGCTTTAACCCTACCACTATTTCGCAATATGTCTAAATAATTTTCATCTGAAGTCTCTCTAACTGACCCACTCACTGCAGGGTCTGTTCCAGCGGGCCTTTCCCACTTACATCTTCGTAAAATGTAGCATCTCCAACAAAGGCACATTACAAATATGATGGTTAACATAACAATTACAATTGTTACTCCTATTTCAAGGTTCAAAGCTGTCTCAGCACTCATCGCATCCACTCTGGGCATCGTTCCAAGTCCAACCAAAAAAGGATTTCTAAAAATTATTACCAACAATAAAATAATGACCAATCCTAAAGATATGCTTTGAAAATGTCTGATATAAAAGTTCTCAAATCCGATTGGAGTGTCCAACATCTCTCTTACATGGTTCAACCCATGAGTCTGATAGCTAATATTTAGATGTGGAATGGTTGAAGGCCAATTTTCCTCTAAACAGTCTTGAAAAGTAGGGAATACAGCGTGTTTTGAAGAAAGCTGCGCTGGAAAATGAAGGTTCTTAAATTTAGACCATGAGGCCGGAATAATGTGAATGATTTCAAACTGAGTTTCTGTATGGTAATCACAAGGGTAGGTTTCACCTATACTTAAGTATCCATTAATGTACAACCTACAATCACATGGCACCGAGACATCCACTGCTCCTGGTTGATCATTACCCGACTAAATCCTTGTCTCATTTTTACTCAAAGTACAATTTAACTCTAGTTTACCCTTAGCATTGGTGAGAAAATAACGTTCTGGACCCGCCTGTGATATCACTAGATGAGAACCTTTCTGACATGTAAAAGAACACACTTCCCCCAATTGTTCTGCAGTTGCTCCTTTAAATAGTACAGATTTTGGGCATAAGACCCCTACAATAGCATCTCCTGACATTCGTGGAACAAAACAAAGATTATCCTCAAACGGTCTGCAATCTTGCAATTGTCTCCCTCGTATGGTCCTGATTTCATTACCACTAACTGCCAAAAACGTGGGTTCATGATGTAAGGTACAAATAGACTGTTTCCAGTTAAAAGGTATAGCTACAATATCATATAATTTCCAATCAGACTCTTTTTTAACTATAGGGATCTTGACTTTAATGAACAAGTTTCCTTCAAAAATTTGGCAAGAACAGATTTTAAAATGATAATAAGTATGAACTTCTATTGCAGGAATAGCTCAACGGTAACCATCTCGCTCAATTATACTTGCTAAGTGTTCTAGTTTTGATTTCAAATTATCTGGTGTAACCAAAACAGCTGGGATTTTCCTAGACCGGCATTGGTCCAATATCTCAATCCGGAAAAGTGTATGTGTCTGCTTAGCCATAAGGGCAGCAGTTAATAACTGTGTTTGATGTACCTGTGAAAGATCCTGAATGAAACCTGAATGGCTATCTTCTATTGTATCCCTAAATTTATTTAAGAAACTGGTGACATAATTAAATTTTATTTGCACTTTACCAAATAGATCACCTATGACATACAGTTACTTGATTTGAAAGGCTAGCCAACAACTCATGATTTTCTAAAATTTGTTTACTCATCTCCTCCATGTGACTGGCTAATTCATTTTCATTCTGTTTCCATCTGATTTTGTGTTACTACAACACAACACCAATTCGCCACCCCCCTAAAAATGTCAAACAATGCTTTACTCGATTTGTAACCTGTATTTTGACTAGATCCTCACCAGAAGCTTTATTTAAACTATCCAATAATGTTTCAGTAGTCATTAGCAATGATTTCTTTTCTTTTTGCAAACTACAAAAATCTTTAACCCCGTGATCAGCACAGCTAACATATTTGATTATCGTCTCAACGTTACTTTGCAATTTTGTAGGCCAGGATGACTGGAAGTGTAATGGTACTGAGGAAGTGTATACTGTCACCTTATTCATTGGGAGAAAATGGGCTCCCGAAACCACGCCGACTGCAATCGTCTCTGCACGTTCAGGCACTCCTTGAGCAGCAACATCTATGGTAAGCGCCACCATGTACAGCATCCCTGTCCACATGCCGATCAACATCTTTTGTCCCGCTAGCGTCCAACTAGCACTCTTCAATCCTTCTCACCCAGTCACTGCCGTACTCCTGTGGTCATCCAAAATTACAAGTTTTAAACACTGAGCCCTCTAAAAATTTTTACACCATACAAAATTTAAAATGGAATAATAGAAACCTTAAAATTTAGCAAATTTTAGAAAGTTTATCTGACCGTGCTCTAAGAATTTAAGTTTTATTGTTTCTTTTTTTTTACTTTATTCATGAATTTTTTTTTTCAAAAATTTAAAAAAAAATTCTGACATTAGGTTGGGTATTGTTTTCCACAGCAAAACTAGATAAATTAAATAGAAGAAGTTAAAAAAAAAAGAAAAACGACAATTAAAGGAAATGGAAAAGCAGAAGTAGAATTACATTAAACTATTTACATGTCAGATTTGAACCTAATTAAAAAAAATCTGGCGTTAAAACTTTTTTATTCATTCTATGTTTATAACTTCAAATTTAGGTTGGCCTCTAATTATTTTCTTTAGTACATAGAGATTATCTGATAGTTTTTTCACCACTACGGCAGGGCCGTTCCATCGGTGGAAGAATTTATGGGTCAGGTCTTTCCTCCTCGTGGGGGTGAAAATCAGTACCTCCTGTCCAGGCTGGTACTCGACAAATCTCTGCTGAGGGTCATACCTCTGTTTGTCCTTCTCCTGCTGCTTTCTTAGGTTAGTCAGGGCCTGACGACGAATCAACTTCCACTTAGCTCGGAGTTGTTTGCTCTCAGTCTCCTCGATTTTCTGATTCAAACAAACCTCAGAGGGCAAGACAGGCTCACGACCATACAATAGTAAAAAGGGACTAAAGCCAGACACATTGTATGAAAATGTGACCAGGGGGAAGAACACATCCCAATCTCTTTGATTTGATGCCACATAGTGCGACATCATCGACGTTAGAGTAGCATGCAACCTTTCTACAGCCCCATTAGTCTGTGGCCTATATCCTGATGTGAATTTTCCTTGAATGTCCAATAATTTTAATAATTCCTTAACAAAGGCTGAACTAAAGACTTTACCTCGGTTGGTTAGAATCCAATCAGTTGTGGAATGCCTACATATCATGTTTTCTAGTAAAAATTGGGCTACTTCATGTGCGTTTCCCTGTTGGCACTGCCCTCGTTTCCGCCCATTGTGTGCTGTAGTTTATGCAAGTGATGCAATATTTATTTCCATTATGTGTTTTAGGAAAAGGGCCAAATAAATCAATACCGACTCTTTCAAAAGGTTTGCCAGGTGGAATAGGTTGGAGGAATCCCGCAGGTTTTTGGTTGGTTCCTTTTTTAGTTTGACAATCATTACAGGTCCTAACATAAGCTTCAACCTGTTTGTACATTCCTTTCCAGTAATATCTACACCTAATCTTGTCTACTGTTCTAGCCAATCCTAAGTGTCCACCAACCAACGGGTTATTGTGGCATTCCCTCAATATCTCAGCCCTCAACTCCTCAGGGATCACAAGCAACTTTTGTCTTCCTTCAGGTCTAGTGTTAATTTTGTATAGTATACCTTCCTTTAGACAAAAATTCTTGGCTAACCTACTGAGCTTAGAATCTGACCTGGATGGCTTTTCAACTTCTTTAATTAAGGGTAACAACTCTGGGTCGCTACGCTGGGCTTTCGCTAGGTCATAACCTGGTAAAGAGAGTACTGGCACTTCTAAGGTTTTTTCCTCATCTTTGAGTGTACCTACATCAACTGGATTTCTACTTAGACTGTCAATGTGGCCATGTTTCTTCCCACTAGAGTATTTTATTTCAAACTGATATTCCATCATTTATAGTGCCCATCGGGTGATTCTCCCTGTACTGTGGGCGTTCATTTTTAGTTTATCTAGGTAACAAACTATGATGGTCTGTAACTACTGTGAAAGGTTTTAAATACAATTATGGCCTAAACTGGTCTAGAGCGTAAACAAGTGCCAAACATTCTAGGTGAGTTATTGGGTATCGAGTCTCAGCTGGGGTCAACATCCTACTAGCATATGCAACTGGGTGGAGTTTTCCATACCTACGCTGCATAAGTATAGCCCCTATACCATCTGTATGTACTTCAATAGGGTCATTTTCCTGAAAATGAATTAGTGTAGGTGAAGAGGTTAGGTTGTCCTTTAGAGTTTGAAAAGCAGATTCCTGTTCCTTTTCCCAAACAAAATTTTGATTCTCCTTCAGCAAACTAGATAGAGGTTTTGCAATTTGGGAGAAATTTTCCACAAATTTTCTGTAAAAAAATGCCAATCCTAAAAAGCTTCTAACACCGTTTGTATCAGTAGGGGTAGGGAATTCTCTTACAGCTTTTACCTTGTTAGGGTAGGGTTGTATTCCTGTGTTGTTTCTGTTTCCTCATAACCAAAAGAGCATTTGGTAGGCTTGAGGGTAAGATTAGCTTTCAAAAATATCTTCAATACCTGCTCTAACCTATCTAAATGTTGTTCAAAGGTATTACCAGCAATTAGTACATCATCTAGGTATACCAAACAAGAGCCCCATTTTAGTCCAGCTAATGTCTTATCCATGTATCTCTGAAATATAGATGGTGCTGTCTTTAAACCGAAGGGTAATGTTTCAAAACAAAAAATACCCTCTGGAGTTATGAAAGATGTATTTTCCTTGTCCTTCTCTGCTATTCTAAGTTGATGATACCCAGAATTCATATCTAAAAGGCTGAAAAATTTTGCACCAGTAAGATAACTCAAGAAATCATCAATTCTAGGTAACGGATATTTGTCGTCTTTCAATACAAGGTCAGCCGTCGATAATCTATGCTCATCCGGTAATCTCCATCTTTCATTCTTACTAACACAACAGGTGAACACCAACTCGTGCTACATGGTTTCACAATACTATTCTGGATATGTTCCTGTACAGTGTTGTGTATAACCTCACGCTCTCCTGGGGATATCCTATATGGTACAGAACTGATCGAAGGACTATCACCTGTGTCCAATGTTACCATTTCCTCGTGTGTACGTCTAATTTGGTTAGGTGTCCAACTGAAACATCTCCTATACTTATACAAAAGATCTCTCAATTTGGTTTTCTGTTCAGGGGTTAGGTTTGGGTTTATGTCTAATTTGGTTTCATCAAAATAATCACTTTCTTTAACCTGTCTGATCTGAATAGGCTTTTGTGTCTTATCAGGATTTGTGTTTTCAAATTTATGAAGTACCCCTAATTTCATGTTCTTGGGTAATGTAACTGCATAATTAGCTACATTAGTTATCCATATTTTGTTTGTTTGTTTGTTACCACAATACTACATAGTACCAAAATAGAATACCTATCATACAAGTTTTCTAATGGCTCCATCAATGCCTCATCAGGAAGCTCATTACCTTCAAATGTGATGTCTATTAACCTGGTGTACTCGAGGTTCTAACCTAACATGTTCTCCTACTGTAACATAACCAAAATTTTCTTTGGGTTCCTGCCTGTCTAGCTGTATTGACAGTGGCGTTGTTTCCTCTACTTCAGGGTTTAATTTTATCTCTGTCTTATCCCTGTATTTAGTGTTATTAGCTTCTCGTATTGCTGCAGGAAGGTTTCATAAGCCATACTGTGGATAATTTAATACTACATGGCAGCCTCCTCTTTCATTAAAACTTAACTGAGCCTGATATTTAGCCAAAAAGTCACAATCTAAAATTACTCCATCTAATGGTGCACTAACAACGCCTACAGGATGAGTGTAAAAAGCATGCTTAATTTTAAATTTATCATATATGAAATAACTTGGTTTTGTCCGGTCACGCCAGAAAATACCTTGTGTTCGGCCTCCCTCCAAAACTGGGTAGGCACTAGCCTGTTATCTATTAAAGATACTGCAGCACCACTATCCACAAAAATAGGGGTTGGCTTGCCAAAAAGGTAGGCACCCAAACTCATGATACCCGAGTCCATTGAGAGCGAAACCCTGAGTTTGTGGGACGAACCATTACCCCTAACATGATTCGCCCTTAGTCGTTTCCCGGAGTATTATTTCTTAAATTATCCTGTACATTTGATTGACAATTTCTCCTCACATGTCCAGATTTCCCACAACCATAGCAAACTGTTTTCCCATCAGGGGTTCGTTGTGGTCTAGAGATTGAAAAATTTCCCTGTCTCTGAGAATTAGTAAAATTTCTCATCCTTTGATTATTTGCTGGGTTAGACTGTCTTTGATGGTTATAACTACTGAAACTGTTGGCATTATGGTGTATTTGTCTCTGTGTACCCTGCCAATTAGAAGGACCTCTAGCATGGCTAACATAATGTTTATTATTACTGGATGCAAGACTGAGTGTCTTTATTTGTTTTGTCATTTCCTGCATTTGTCTTCCTAATGCCTTTATAGTATCTTTCAGACTGGCTATCTCACTAGAGTCTGCTGTTCCCTCTAACCTAGACACTTGCGCAACTTTTGAATTTTCCAATGTCCCTTGCGCCCACCCTGAAGTTAATGCCTGTCTGTTTCTGGCATAGTAATTCCCCGCTTCTATGTTTCTTAAGTTCTGTATCAGTTGTGTCACTGTTTTGTTCTCCAACATCATTACTTTCTCTACAATGTTAGGCCTAAGACCTCTTAAGATGTACCTAACCTTATTGTCTTCAGACATCTGACTATCCAGTTTATTGCACATACTAATAATATCATACACAAATTCCTCGAGAGACTCATTTTGACCCTGAATTCGTATGCGTAACCTCATTTCCAAATCCTCTACTTCACAAACCCTAGCAAACGCAGACTTCAATGTGTTAAGTTCTTCTGCCTTACCTCCTAAACTATCGTACCATCTGGCTGCTGCTCCACGCAGGAAGCTTGGCAGGAAAATGTCACACTGTTTATCTGACCACCCATTAACAACTGCTGCCATCTTAAAATTCTTCAGGTACTCTGTGACATCCTTGGTAGATTTCCCAAAATAAAAGCCTGGATTTATCGTATATTTACTCGATTCCGTATTTATCTCCGAAAAATCCTCGAATCTTTTATCTACTGCCTGGTTAGGAATAATGTCGGTATTAAGTTCCAAATCATTATTATCTAAATTATCTGATACTGCCTGGTTTGTTAAAGGGTTATTTGATATGTTTTCTGGAGCAGAACCTTCCTTAACTTCAATAATTATTCCTGATGTCTCCTGTAATTGCTTTGTTTGACTGCACAGTTTTCTCTCTCGAAACATCTAACCTAAACTTACATGTGGCAATAAATGTTGGCTTTACAATTAACTTAACCTCAATGTTGTAATAAAATTATGTAACATTAACCTAACTGGATTTTAAATTAATTTTCTAGGTAGACAACATCATTCGTTAAATTTAACATAAATAAAGAAATAAGGGATAAAATAAATAGGTTATGGCTTAGTTATTAGGTTACTAATAAAAAAATAATATTTATGTTACCTTAATATCCTATTGGCCTACTGGCTTACCTACTCATATAAATTACCTTTATAATTAATTAAATACACAATCTAACAAAAAGTTTCGGTACTAAATACTTAAATAATAATACCAGCTATTTATTCAACACCAGTGCTGCCAAAGACGATACAAGAGGAAGACTGGTAAGTCAATGCTTTCTCCATGTACCACGATTGACCGCGCGTTTGTGCTGCCACCTAGTTGATTTCATTTTAAGTTCTGGTAACTAGCGCATCCTAGTGGCAACTATTGGAACTACATGCTCGAGCCACGGCGTAGCGGGCTTTTCAAAATGGGACGGGAAATTTAAATGCATATTCTAGTATTAATTGTAACTGTGAAGCAGGTGTGTGCACACTGTAACACATGAACAATTGACTTTAGAGAAAAAAAACATTTAGCAAAAGTATCCCTGATGGCCAGATTAGATTAGATATACAAACTTATGTCTTGAATATATTTTGTAAGGCTTTTCCAACCCAACTTACGTTATTTTTTTTTATTTCAAAAACTTTTATTCTTAGCCATCATAGAAATACATTTTCCTTAATTTTTTCTCTTTAGTCAATAGTTTTGTTACTGGGTGCACACTTCTGCTTCACATTTACAATACAAATAACAGTAATTTTATTAGCACTAACAAGTTATGGAAGGCCTTCGAGCCTTTGAATTATTTATTTTAACCCAAATTAGAGTTTATGTAGAAAAAAATACTGAGAAACTTGGTATTTTTCTTTTAAGGCAAGAATTTAAATAGTGGTTGGCATTTAATTTACAAATTCATGTTAAGTTTATAGAAATGACCAAATAATAACTTGTTTTTAATATAATTTAAATAGCTGCATGAGTATTAGATGGAAGTTTGACTAGAATAAAATATACCTAATTAGAGAATGTAAATGAATATAATCTAACAAAAACAATGGATTGATCACTTAACTAGTGCAGGGACCGGAACACATAATTATGCTGTTTATAAAATATAAGCGCCCATGCACTAACTTACCTCACTAAATTAAACACATTATTTTGTTGTAATATCTTCAAGATTATATAAAACTGGGATATACTAATTGGGCATATTACACACACTATTCTGGAAAAGTATTTTCTTAAAGAGCTTCACTGAATTATAACTATTGAGAGTTAAAACTGAGCATCAGAGTTAACACACAAAGAGGATTGTAATAAATTCTGTAATCAGACAGTTTAAGGAAATTTTGGATGTGAAGTAATAAATATTAACAATGATATAGTAGCATCTTTCCAGTTTTATCGTAGATTTTTTTGTTCTTAAAGAACTGATTGAAATATCTGCAGCAAGTAGGCAACACTAGTAGTTATTAAATTTCCAAGTGGCAATTAAGAAAAACATTTCATTGTACAATCACTCTGAAAGTAACTGCTCTGTCAGTAACTATTCTCCTAATAAAATAAAAATAATACCAAAAGATTTGTGAAATTTAATTATTCAACCTGTAGGTAGGCTTGTCATTTACCTAACAGATTTTCTTGATAAAATAGAAGTAGGCCTATACATAGATTACTTGTGAGAAGCATTACTCTCGTAAAGATATTGCACAACTAGTGAATAGGTCTATAGATACGGCCCAAAGTAAAAAATGACATTCCAAATCACTGTAAAGTGGAAACTTGGGTAACAAAATGGGAAAATGGTGCATACAAATTTTACAATAGCAAAAAAATTCTCAAAGTGCAAAACACAATTTTTATTTTTAAAAAATAAGTTCGGTAATACAACATTCTATAAATTACATAGGTACAACTGAAGACTACAGCTTCACGTCATTGTCAATGCACTGAAAGAACACACGATACATATAACATAATAGCTATTGGCAACATTTACCTTTCCATGTGAAGTTTGTGATTAATATCAGCAGTTTTTATGTACTAGTTAACAATTACAACCTTACAGTAATAGTTAAGAGAACTTATACATAAGCTTACTTCAGCAAATATTTTTTTGGTAGTCCTGTATACACAAAAAAAATTACTGATATCACTGAACACAATCAATTTATTTACTCAATGAAAAGTGTTCATAATACAAAATTTGGGGTTAAATACTTTACATTAACTCCTAATTCTACAATACAGAATGCAGGAATAACTGCAGGAAAAGCTGTTGTTATGCCCATAGTTAGTGAGTTATAATTTTTGAGGTGTCCATAACCATGTAAGAGCTGTAGACCTAGTACTTATGTAGGGCAATGACTGCCATTAAAACAACTGTAAGAAATCAGATACATAATTGAACATATTGACAGTTGCAGCACATATTTAGAAAAAACTGCAGTGAAATACTTTAACAGGATTATTAATTAATAATAAAATTAGAAACTTCTTGTTGCTTGAGAGGATCAAAATGTGTATATATGAAATTTAACAAACCAAAGCATTGTATTTCTGATATCACAATTGTTTAAGTTAGGTACATGAAAGTTGTATATACAATCAAAAATATATAGCACAAAATATAACCAACCTTCAGTACTTAGACATACACACAAACAAATAATATAAATTATTACACGTAAAATAAGACTGACTGCAGATGACTGTATTACATACAGCAGTGGGCAGCGGAAACCACTTGCAGGAGGATTGATAGGTTGTGACTTTGGACAGCGGAGACCAGAATGAAGATTACTGTACGTAAAACCAAGTTGGTGAGGTTTACTTGGAAGAGAGTGGTGAGTCTCTGTATGCAGTACACAGTCACCTGCAGACAGTCTTGGAATATGCTGCCGCAGAGTGGGATCCCTACGTGGAGGTGCAGGAGCAGAAGAATGTGCAGAGAATGGCAGCGAGGTGGGTGATGAATAAATTGAAAAGGCAGGGTCAGGCTGTTGAGGAGGAAAGGAAATTTAGACCTAGCATGATGGTGAAGGAATTGGGATGGGGACCATTGAGGGATAGGAGGAGAGTGGAACGTCTGGTCAGGTTGTATAGGGTGATAGATGGGAAAGGGGGTAGGGAGGTTTGGCCTGCAAACTAAGGGAACTTCAAAGAGAAAAGAAAACAACTGTGAAAAGATTCAGAGGGTGTGGAGGAGAACGGAGAGTCAATGCTGGTGAGGACGGTGAGG